>JAQZBX010008257.1:0-42081 GCA_029593785.1 Cabassous unicinctus
TTTTTCTACCAAACCAGCACAGATCTGTGAATGAAATCTTAAAAATGTCTTTGGTTTTAGTATTAAATAATAATAAAATGTTCACCAGTCTAGAAAAATCTCTTTTTTAAGTGATAAAAAATAAACAGCATATTTATGTAGAATCTCAAAGACTTTTTTTGTTACTAGGCAGATTTTCTTCATTTTTTTAAAGATAAAAGCTAAAAAAAAAAAATGAAATAAAAATAATTTTTATATGATTTTAGTGGAAGGAATTAATCTGAGTTCCAGCACCATCCAGAAAATGTCTCAGGAATGCCCATCAAGTCTAAGGTACAAGATGCCCCAAATCTCAGCCACCCCCATCACCAAAATGATTTTTTAAATAATCGTATGAGAACACTATGCTTATACAAATCAGAGATACCCTAGGTCACCAAAAGAATGCTGACTGCACCCTCAACCCCTGTGTGAGTTTTATGCCCTCATTCTCCAGCTTTAGAAAAATGCCAAAGTGTCTTTCCAAACATACTCTTTATACCCATCTCAACTCATTTCACACGTCAACTCCTATATACATTGCACCTTACCTCTCACCTCTTGGATACTCACGCAGGAGTGTGTGTGGTAGGCAGGAAAATGGCCTCTCAAAGATGTCTACCTCCTTATCCTCAAAGCTATGAATATTTTATCCTACAGGGAGAAAAGGAATTTTCAGATAAGATTAATTTAAGGATTTTGAGATGGAGAGATTATCCAAGATTATTGAAGGAACCCAATCCTATCACATGAGGCCTTAAAAGGGGAGAACCTTTTCCAGTTGTAGTAACAATTTCCGGTTCTAGTTAGAGGCATGACTACAGGAGAATGGTCAGAGAGACTCAACATGGGGACTTTGAAGATGGGGGAAGGTGGCCATGGAGGATGGAAGATGGAGTCAAGGAATGTGGGCTGTCTCTAGACGCTGAAATAGGCAAGGAAATGGATTCGCCCCTAGTGCTTAGAGAAAAGAATGTGACCCTGCTGACATTTGATTTTAGCCTAGAGAGACCCGTGTGGGAATTCTAACCTAAAGAACTGTAACAGAATGAACCTGTGTTTTTCTAAGTCACTAAATTTGTGGTAATTTGTTATGGCAGTGATAAAAAAGTAATGCTGTGGGGGTACATATATTATTCCTATATCTTAACAACACCTATAACTGAACCTATACATATCAATGTGATACATAAAATAATTTATAAGTATAAAAACCAATATGATGTGATTTGCACTCAATTCTTATTAGAGATTATTTGTGAGGGAAGGAGTCATAGATTGGTGATGGGGATAAAGATAACTTTAGCTTTGTCAGTGATGTTTAACTTTTAATTCTTCTGATTTCCCAAGTTTGCTTTTTAATGAGCACACATTTCTGGGAAAACCAGTGTAACATCATAATTAAATTAAAAAATAAAAAGTTTTAAAAGGAAGAGCGATTGAAAATTTATTTTCAGAACTGCTACATGCATCATCCTTTCTACCTATTTCTATTCTTCTGTGTGTTCAGCAGTGATTTGGGCCCCCGGGGTGAAAGTGGAGCCAAATTTCCTAATTAAAATATTTGTATACAGAGACCAGCACTGAAATCATAATAGTACGTAAATTATAGGTTGCCTTGTAGTTAAATGAGGTAAAATCATGCTTGACGGATAATATGTACTATGGAAGTGTTAATTATTATTATTATTTATAATACATAAGCTTGTTTGGGAGGTTCTAATTCTATGCATGATGATCTCTTATTTTGTTTATAGACCAAATTCTTTTGTGTATATCATTGCATAAAACCATTTTTGGTTTTGGAAAATCTGTATCACACCAACAGATTTTACCACTAACTCTAAATTGAACAATTTTCACTATTTGTAGTATCTACCCATTCTTATATACAGCTGAACTCTATTTCCTTTTCATCTTGTGGCCAGTTTTCCTTCTTTTGGAAAGACATTCAGATCATCCAGGAGTTGAATCCGCTTCTGGAAGTGAGCCTTCCTCCTTTTAGAAGGGGGAGGGAGGCTCTCTGGAGTCTTGCCTCTTAGCCCTTGAATAACTGGTATCAGCATATTGTGACCAAACAAGTCTTATTCATTCAGTGCTTAGCTGAGAACACTTTTCTACCCTCATTTGCGCAGGTCTAACTCTAAAAGGAGAAGCTCACATATAATCATTATTTTCCACCTTCTATTTAACTAGAATTCCCAAACACAGAAGGCTTTATCCTGGCATTTTATTTGAATATTAGAAGTCCTTACTTTCATGTGTGTAGGATCAAGAGAAAAATTTTCACAAAATGGGCATGCTTAAACCAGTGTGTACCAAGGAATTCTTTGTTTAAATGAATAGAAAACAAATCATTTTATTAAACATAAAAATTCAAATGACTATATGTACACCTAGTCCAGCATATCTTCATTTTTATATTTATATTGTTATTTAAAGCTGATCCAATATCAGGGAATTTGAGAGGCAAAGGTTTTCTATCCATCTTTTTTATTCCTTTTTAAAGGTATTATGAACATCCCAGACTTTATCTAAGAAGAAATAATTCAAGAATAAGATGCATGTGGAGAAGTAATAAGATGCATGTGGATGTGGCTCAAGCAATTGGGCTTCCGCTTACCACATGGGAGGTTCTTGATTCGGTTATCGGTGCCTCCTGGAGAAAACGAGGTGGCATGGCGGGCAGGCGTGGTGAGCTGATGCAACAAGATGATGCAACAAAAGAGACACAAAGAGGAAAGACAATGAGAGACATAATAAACCAGGGAGCTGAGGTGGCTTAGGTGATTGAGTGCCTCTCTTCAACATGGGAGGTCCCGGGTTGGGTTCCCGGAGACTCCTAAATAGCAGACAGAGAGAGCAGATAGCAAATGGACACAGAGAGCAGAGAGCAGACAGCAACCACAAACAATGAAGCAGGAGGTGGGGGGGATAAATAAATAAAATAAATCTTAAAAATAAAGATGGATATGTATGCATAAGATATATATGCATATATGAAAATTGTAAATGCAATATTAATGTAGTCAAATTTCAATGGATTTAATAATGAGGAGGGTTTGTCTAACCATAGAAAATAAGGACAGAGCAAATAATTCTAATTGAAGATAGGATGGAAAGGGAAGAGAGGAGATAGGTAAGTTTTGATAAAAAATGATCACTGTTAAAGTGGACTATTATGACTTTGACCACCACTCTGAGTAATAAAAATAATAATTGCTGACATTTAAGGATTGAATGATATTTGCTGGGAATTTTTATAAATGCACAGCATTAATTCACACACTTATTCCAAATTTTAATTTTGTTTTTCCAGAGGAAGTGAGTTATAAAGACATTCCAGAAGATTAAACATCATGATTAAAGGATTCAAAGTTCAGAATACACAAAGAGTGAGTCAGAAACATAGGGCATGGCTGGAAAACAGCAAGAGAGAAAGTTAAATTGGAATAACAGTGAGCACAACTTGAATATTACAATAAACTATTTGGACATGATGACTTTGTAGTAAAAAGCCTTCAGAATAAGAAAATAGAGATGACAGAGCTAATCTCTATTTTAGAAATATAAAATTTTCATCAGTGTGGAAGTTAAACTCAACAGTGGGGCAAAGATACTGTTGAAATAAGGATAAGATAAGAATGGGGTGTAAGGTAGAATTAGGGAGTTATTCAATGGTACTGAATTTGATCTTGGAAATACTGAGATTAAAATCTCAATGGTACACTTTGGAAAGAAGGCTACAAATAAAGGTAGTTTTTACAAATAAAGTAAGGTCTGAATCCAGTAAGCATATAGAGCCAAAAAAAGCAAAGGAGACTGGGAGGAATAGTTAGAGAACTAGATGGGAAGATTATCATGAAAAACAAAGCCAGGAAATATTTTGCAATAAAAGTCCACAGTGTCAAATGGGACAGATGCTGACTGGAATAATTACTGTTGGATTTTGAAAATATTGAGTCATTGACGAGCCTAGGAAGAGCAAATTCAGGGGAGCAGTGGGGGTGAAAATTAGATCATAGAAGATTAAGAAACTGAATGGTTAACACAAAAGGCTTCCTTTAAGAAACTTAAAAAGGAAATTGCCAATAAAGGGAGGGAAAAGGGGTGGGTAATTGTTAGAATGGGGGACAAGATTATGTTGTAGAAATTTTAATGAAGACAAATAAGTACTTTCTAATAGGTTGCCAATTACTTAGGACAGAGAATAGCCAATGCTCAATAAATATTCCCCTGAATCAAATCAAACTATAAATAAACTCTCAGAAGATAATACATATCTAATTAACGAACTGCCTGTATAGAGCTCAGAATATTTCCTGTTCTTCTCAGGGAATCTTCTAATAATTTCCTCAAAGCTAGGAAGAGATGGAGACATGAAAAATATTTGTAAAGAAGATTTAAAAAATCGTATTCATTGAAAACAAAAGCTATTTGCCATATAAATTCTGTAATTAGTATTTAAGCAACAAATGCCCTGCAAATGTGCTTATCATGTTTTTACATTTAATAAATCTGAAGATAAATGTGAAAAAAATTGCTAAATTATTTAATGTTCTTGACAATAAGACTCAAAGTGCAGGGTAAAGGGTAAAATTAAGAAAAAGCTTTTCAAATACATAGGCCATCTAGATGTAAATAGACATATTTCAAGTGCTTATGGTGTATTTTGTACAATAATTATAAACACCATGGTCTGAGGCATAGATTTATTTGCTTATCTTTCTAAAATATAATACTTTAGTTAATGTTAATGCTTATGTTAATATTTATCATCTTTAAAATTTAAAAAGTTTTAAAAATGCTATAGGATTTGATTTAAATTTCCCTAAAGATTGCGGCCATTTTACCAGAGTGGCTTCCTTTTCAAAGAATATATCAAATTTTAAAGACATTTCAGAAAAAAATGCTATTATATACAAGGTCAATCTGGAATCATTGATGTGTATGAATGAATGTGACATGCTTCATATCTGAATATTAAAATACTTTCCTATCATGACGAGGGCTTGTGTTCTGATTTCTTTTTTATTCTTTAAAACACATAGTTTCCATTTATAATTAAGGGAGAAAATAGCATTTAAAAGGACAGTAATTTAAGCTTACCAAAGTAAGATCTAACATTTCCCAGCTGTTCTTATTATAATTAAAATTTACACATGAAAAAAATTGAGTCTTAGCAAGGATAAGAAGCGTGCCAATTTGTAGATATTTCTCATACAATTTCAGGCACAGTTTTTTTGTTGTTGTTGCAGAAATAGCTTTTGATCTTATCACCCACTACTCGTGTACTCAAAAAATGGTAAAATATTGAAAAATATAATTTCTGATTCATGGTCTTCAATAAAGCTAGAGACCTTTTAAAAGTACCAATTGAAAGAGTCACGTTTTCCCTCCAGCCAAGGTTACCTCCACTCATGTAAGAGCCACAGAGAGCCAGACCTTGGGAAAATGAATTCCCTGTTCTCAAAGGGGAGTGAAAAGCTCAATTAAGTCTTTGCACCATATTGACTTGCATGATTACAGTTTTCCTTTGGGTTTTATTGATGAAGGTTGTCTCTTTTATCCCTAAGTTAGTGAATACCATTTATATTTAATATACTATGGAGAAAATAAGGACAACATAAGCCTATTTATGAAAATAAAAAGAAGTGAGCAAGCAATTAAGGTTTTCTTATTATACTTTTCTGCCCACCCTTCTGAGTCACCTTCCCAAGTGGGGGGATAAACCAGTTGCAAAATGACCAGCAGGTAAAAGGTATTGATAATCAGATAAAATTTTGACAATACCCTAATTGTGCTTCCCATCATTTCTAGGCATAGCTCTTCCTGATTTGCAGTAAAATCTATATAAAAATAGGAGTACTTATGTGGAAAAGAGATGTAGGATTATGGAAGAAGAAGCACATAAGGCAAAATGACAACCTATGATTTCTAATTTCATCCCATTTTAAATGAATCTACATAATGTTTTTTGAAAACTGTATTCTTCCATATCTTGTGCATATTTTTCAGGATCATTGCCTTAGCAATTGTCTTGTGAATTAAATGGTGGCAGGCTAGCAAAATAGAAGTAAGTTTTCAGGGAAAATGTGCACATACTCTAGTGACTTCCAGGTGGCCTTGTGTAGTCAGGGCTGTTCACTTTTCCCCTAATCTTAAGCCCTCAGTACTACTCTGGAAGAAAACATTTTGTTATGCTCTGGATTTGGGGGTTTAAGTGAGGAGGATGTGCCTTAGCAGATATTTTCTCAAATTCTCTATCAAACGTGGCGGAGAGCTCACACACTTATATACACACACACACACACACACACATGCACACACACACACACACTCCATATGCATGTATGGATGCAGCACAGTCTCCCAAACACCACCATTGACACACAATTTCTCTCAGAGTAAAAACCAAAGTTCTCCCAATGGTCTGTAAGTCTCAGGTGGCTGCCTCACTCTTTACTTCCCTGACTTTCTCTCTTCCTGCCGTTCCCCTCCATGACGAGGCTCTAGCCACACAAGCATCCTTGCCACTCTTAAGACTCTAAGCAGCTTTCCTCCCTCGTGCCTCCTTGCCTCAGGACACTCTGCAGATAGACAGATGATTAATTCACTCTCCTCCTTCATGTTTCTGCTCAAAGGCCGTCGTCATCATGATGTCTACCGAGCTCATGCACAGCACACCTGATCCTTCTTCCTTGTTATACTTTTTCTTGTTTTCTTTAACTCCTTATATTGTTCATCATACAGCCTAATAGACTTATTTATTATATTTATTATCTTATTTTCTATTTCCTTCCACTATAATGTAAGCTCCTGAATGGCAAAGATTTGT
This sequence comes from Cabassous unicinctus, assembly GCA_029593785.1. Taxonomy (NCBI): domain Eukaryota; kingdom Metazoa; phylum Chordata; class Mammalia; order Cingulata; family Chlamyphoridae; genus Cabassous; species Cabassous unicinctus. Next base: position 6,857 of record JAQZBX010008257.1, read on the forward strand.
TTGTTTATTTGTTTTGTTCTCTGACAGCACCCAGGCATACTGAAGAATGCAGAGGATATTACAGGTGCTAAATAAAGATTCATTTAGTGAAAGAATAGATGGAAAGAAAAAAAGGGGAGAGAAGAGAGGAGAATTGCAGAGGAAACTGATAAAGAAGTGAAGAGAAGATGGAAAGGAAAAAGGTAGATGTGAAAGGAGAGGGAGGAGGGAGAAAAAAAGTAGGAGCAGAGATTAAAATAGTTTGTTCTTTTCATCACATTCTTCAGGGACCTTATCACAACTTGCCATCATGAACCCACCTATCCTGTGGATAGCTTTGTGGACTGGTGATCAAAGTTCCTCTCTCACCCCTTAACTCAAAGGACTCTAACCTAGGATGTCAAAAATGCAAAGACATTTTCAAATTTAGATTTGTGCATTAACTCAGGCAGCTGTTGCTTCTACTGTCATCTTTGTACTTCTGTCCAGAAAAAAATATTAAACTGACAAGTCTATTTTAGGAATCTCTTTGAATCTCAGGAAGATCTTGTTCTTCCATGAGCTGTACTTAATATAGGCTGGTTAGGAGAAAACGGATGTGTCTCTTAAGATATTAAGTTGCTGATTCTAATGCTCCAGTTTTCTGGGTAACAGCACAACCTTCTTCATACAATAAAGACAGACACTGCACTAAAGTCTAACAGGAATCAGGAATTAGATTACATAGGTCTACATAGTATTTCACAGATATTCATCTTATAGGAAGTTATCATTGTGGTCACAGTTGTGATTTTTGGAAACTTAGTGAGACATTTAAGAGCTATTATTTTTAAAATATAAAAATAATCAATTTGAATTTATAAAATAAGTTTAATCATTTGTATGATAAACACCTTACTCCTTTTAATATAGATTCATCTTATTAGTTATTAAATAAGCAATCTTCTAAAGTACTAAGATGTGACATAATTTAAAAAATTGATGCTACACACATGCAAATGACCATCTATTTGATAAAGTCAAATCTCCATCCATATATATTTTTCAACTCAATATTATATTATTGATATTATTAAGATATAACTATTGATTTCCATAAAGATCATAAAATGTTAACATAAATGCATTTTATTTTGAAAGGGAACATAATACAAAACTAGCCATGATTGCTAAATTTTACTAAAAAATAGTGGTTGATAAATATTCACATCATATTTAATTTTAATATTTTAGGTGAATCCAGTGATCTAATCTGAGTTTATTAGAATTTAAATTAATGTTTTGTTTATTTTGTAAACAAAATGAAAAATCATTACCCTGGATTTTTAACCTCTAATATGACAAAGTTCATTTTATAATTTCATTACTCAATTAAAAAAGGAAACATTATCTAAAATTTTAGCTTTCAGATTCTTTATGAGAATCAGATCAAAGACCCAAGGTTACAAAAATCATAGCCTAAGGTAAAATGTCTAGCTTCTTAGTTGCTAATTGGAAATGTCCCTCCTGGATAACGTAAATATTAAAATACAGAAATATGTTATTTTTTTCTAATATTATATCACATTTCTGAGTGTGTATGGGACGGGAAAAGACAATAATATGTACATTCTGAGAAGGAAAGGGGACATTCCCAGCCAAGCAAACACAATCAAACAAAAATAGGTAACCACTGCAGAAGTAGCCTCTGATCCAACCCTACCCCCACCTCGCCCCCTCGCCGCAGCTTAAATCCTTCACCCATTCTTTTTTTTTTTCAAGCTTTTACTGTTGTCCCCAAAATATAAGTGTGAAGTCAGTTTCAGGCATATCTGGGTTATATTTTAATCTTTTAACTAATGAGGGAGGTGGGTGATAGAAACAAAAGATGATGTATTTCTTAACTTTCCCTTTTTACAATAGAATTATAAATAAATTTAGGAAAGAAAGATTTCCTGAAAAGTTTCACTACCTTCCTACCATGACACTCACTGTTGTTATCTCTATATAGAAAATGCCTGTGAATTATTCGACCTAGATAATTAAGGAATATCAAGGGGACATTTGTGTTACTTTGAAGAATTTTATCTCTTTCAGAAACATTAACTGTAACATTAATTATTTTTGCAACCTAGTAAAGGTAGGAAAGCACCCTTTCACAGTTGTCCTATTTTGCACATGTCACAATATGAGCAAAAAATATTTGACACATGCTCCAAACTCTTACCCCAAAAGTCATAGCCAGTTTTCCTTGGAGGCAAGCTATCCTTATCTGCAGGATTAATAAAAACTCTGCATTGACTTTTGCAAATTCAGAAGTTTCAAGATTTCATCCAAGTTTATAATTTCATTCTGTCCTTGTTATACAAATGTAGTATTATTGATGAATTCTCCCTACCAGTGAAATGTTTTTTTAGGTACTAAAACTATGTACTGTGGGTCTGGTTACATTCTTAACATTGTAGAAGGTTTCACTGCATACATATATGTCTTTATAATAGCATTGTAAAAAAGAAAAATGTTTATTTGATCTTCAAAAAGTCCTAGTGACACATGTGGCCAAGTATCATTATTCCTATTGTGTGGTTAAGTGAATTTACCCTGAGAAAGGCTAAATATCTTGGCAAAGGTCAGATTGATGTTCAGTACCAGTACTGTGTCCCAATTCCAGGTGTTTTCATTCTTTTCATCTTTAAACTAGTCTCCTTTCTTTAATTTCAATTCGCTAATGAATTGTCAAACATATATTTGATGAAAACTTATATACATACCTTAATTCATTAGATTGTGGGTTTTGAGCAATTATCATTGTGTTTTTATGCATTGGGAATTTTGTAGGATATGTTGGTTTTATTTTATTAGGATATCTTTTTGGGGAGATACGGAAGCAATTGATTAGACCCCACACTATTACTCACACAGATTCTTCAGTAACCGGTATTTGGAAAATTTAAGATACTTTTGCTCTTGGTCAAATTTGTACCAAGAAGCATCTTAGGTCATTAAAACATCCTGATTAATTGCTTATTAAATACTATTGCAGCCTATGATTGAAATGTTTATATGAACACATTAGTTCTTAGATTTCTTAAAGAGTGAGATAGGTTTTGCACTTAGTAAATTACATTATTTATTAGATGTAAGACACTCACACTGTAATTACTACAAATGGCCATTCTTACTTCTCCTTGGACCAAACAATATCCTGTGATCCTGAATGAGCTAAACCCAAAAAAGCAGAATGTTTTCTCATAGAATAAATCAATATACACATATGGAGTACCATGATTATGGCATTATTTTATTATCTTTATAATTAATAGCTCCTGAAACATACAGCAGTTTAATTAAGTTTACAGTGCTTTGTCTCTAATCCAGTAAATAGAACAGAATTGCTATTTTCCAATGATTTGCTATTCTGCTAGCTTGATGATTTACTACATATGTAGGCAGAATGAGCAAACAGCAAATTAACTTCTATTCCCATGTGAAAGAACTGAAAATTAATTAGTCCAGTTTCACAATTCAATAAGGTAATTCTAGTCTGTCTATCCATAGACAGACTTTGATGATATAAAAATGAATCCTTTTCCATCTTTTTACAAAGAAATATGGAGCCAGATTTATTTTGGTTCTTTGATATTTGTGATAAATTGGCCAATTCTGCTATCCAATCTCAAGAGAAAATTAGACAAATCTTGTGTTTTGTATGATTTTAAATGAGGTGATTTCTACTGGAAAGCATGTAATAGCCTAAATGCAACCTATGGGCTATATTCAAAGTGTATTAAATGGATTCTGAGTAGGTGAAAACATAAAATAAACTGTGTGCAAGACCATTTGTGAGCTTTTTGCTTGAATTAGTCACCTTATGACTCTCTATGTTCCAATGATTTATTTTCCAGGTAATTGTAACCCCTTCCTTTAATATAAATAATCACACAAAAATTGTATTTCAGCCTTTGATTTTTTGCTTCTTTTTCAAATAGCAAAAGAAGACTATTACTGATGGTGCAAAAGGAAGCTTGGATTAACTTGCTTTCATCCATCCTCAACTTTGTTTAAGAAATTTGTTTTAACTAAGGTCAGGCTAGAATGCATTGTCCTATCAGAGATCACATGCTTAAATCAATTTAGAATCCCAGGAAATTTGTAGATGTGCCTAAGCAATTCAGTTGGCCCCTGTAGACACAAAGTAGATAAAAACATTTGATACTAAATGTGCTAGGATAAGCAATTTATAATGCTCCAATATTTAATCTCACAAAATTTGGTGAGGTAGAAAATATTACCCTTGCTTTATGTGAGAGGGAACTGAGGATCTGGTATGTGAAACAACTTGAATAAAGTTTCAGAATTTATACGTTATAAAATATGTGATTCTAATCTAAGTGTTTTAGATCAGTATTTCAAAATGTGGTACCTAGACCAGAATCATCAGTGTCATTTGGGAGCTCATCAAAAATGCAAATTCTCGGGCCCTACCCCAGCTCTAATGATTCAGAATCAAAATATTGGTGGTAGGGCTCCAAAATCTCTAGATGTTGCTGATGCACACTAGAGTTTTTGAAGAACTATTTTAGACTATAAATCCTATGCTTTGAAAGTACTTGATTCCCTTCAGGTAAGGTTCTGAAGTTGCACAGATATCTACTTAACAAACATTGCTAGTAGGTTGCAGAAGAATTGGAAATGGATGAAATGTAACTGTAATTATTAGTAGATAATATGATTGTTCCCACAGAATACTCAAATGAATTTACTGACATGTTAATAAAATTAATATCAAATTTTAGCAATATGGCTGCAAAGAAGATCAATACACAAAAATTGTCTGTATTTTTATACACCATTAACAAACAATTAGAAACATAATTTTAAAATCATATTATTTAAAATGTAAATTAAAAAGTAAATTAATTTGCATATATCTAAGAAAAATTGTGCAAAACTTATAAAACTATACTGAAGGATATTTAAAAGGACCTAAATAATAAGTTTAATTTTTAAGGTTCATGCATATAAAAATGTAATACTATTAGGGTATCACTGTACCATAATTGATATAGAAATTTAATGATATTTTAATAAAAATCCAAAAAGAAAGGTTTGTGGACTTACCAAATTGATGCTAAGTTGTATATAAAAGATGAAAGGACATACAAGACTCTGAAGAAAAGGAGGAGATGATTACTCTAAAATATATCAATAGTTATAATAAAATATTTAATATTTATTTGTAGTTCTAGATCTTAGATTAGATGTTGGTCTCACAGGTATTCCTTTTATTACTAAATAAATAAATGCATTAAAAAAGACAACAACTATGGCATCAATTTCTTTCCCTTTTCTACCAAACCATTTTTCAGGTTCCAGCTTCACTAATTCATTTGCCCTGTCAAGATTTATCCCAGTGATCATTACCTTGAAATTACACATTCCTTTTATCAAACATACTTGATGGTTCTACAATCCTAGGTAACATCCACACGTACTTCCCAGCCTAGACATCTGAGAGTAGCTGGAGAAATTCACAATAGCGCTGATAAAGCAACCTACAAAACCATGCCAAAAATGCTCAAAATGTATGTTAATCCTTTTCTTGATTTATTTTCATTTTTTCCATGGTGACTTGTCTTTGATATGACTCAAACAGCACCACCGTTAATTGAAATGCCTTCAATTCTGATTTGACTCATAGCATTGAGGACAAAGTATTTATTATTTAAGATCTTCATATTTTCCATGTTCAACCTCCAAACTCCTACATTCTCTCTCTCTCTCTCCATCGTGTTTTGTTATAGCTCTGATGAAATGCACCTTATTTTTAAGACTAAATTTCTCCTTGAACCTCTGGTGCCATTTTATTCCATCAAATTTCTCTCTTTTCTCTGACATTTTCATCCTTTCCCATCGTGCTAGGTCTTCTTCTCGACCTATACTAATGTCCAGACTTCCCTGCAATAACCGATAAACTAACCAAACAACTAACCTACAAAGAAGAGAGAGGATTTGGTTTCTTAAGGTTCAACAGAGAAAATGCATAACTTTGATACAGTATTGCTTTTTCATTTGTGTTTTGTATCTTTCTCCCTAATAAGCTGTCTCTATGTTGTATTTTATCACCTGCCAATTACTTTTGTAAATTAACTGCCAATCTGTGTGATTTTTGTCAACTAGACAGCACTTCTAATTTTTATGAACATAAATAGAATAATTGGAAATGAGTATATTATTCAAATGCCTTAACCAGGTAACCTAATTTTTAATGTGTTTCGTGAATTTAAGTTAGCGAATCTTTTCTGCAGAGGTTTCCTATTCTGTGCAATTCACCCTATTTTTTCCTCCCTATCATTGATTTATTTACATTATGCAAAGGCAGACTTGAATCACTTTAAAATTAGCATTTATATAGAAAAATTAAAGTGCAATTAGAAGTTGTATTTAAGCAGATCTGATCACGTAAAACTATAAATATGAATGCGTATTTTATAGCAGAGCAGAAATGCAGCAATCAGACACATGCTTATATGTAATCTCATTCCCTATTTGTTTTGCCAAAATTACACTTTTAACTTCTGCATGTAGCTCACAATAAATTATAACAAAATAAAATTATTTGGCTTCCTCATGAAAATAAATTTGCAAATTTTTGATATTTTACATGGAAATCATTGGCTCACATTTGAATTAATTTTTATTCTAGCAGTAACTACTCCCATAAATAACAAGAAGATGGCAATTCTGAAATTATGCTTAAAAGCATCTCTTTTAAAGATGACATAATGATAGGATATATGAACAAAGCATGACAATTTAGATGCCTGGATTTTCTCATTCACTTAAGTACATATTTTAACATAATCAAAATATTCCATTGCTTAACTATCTAAAATCATCTACGTTTCAAAATCAGTGGAGTACTGTAAAGAAGACTGGAGATAAAATAGGAAAAAATGCTTAGTATTTAAAATAAAATAACCTGAAGAGCCTTCTGATTTTATCACAAACTGGCTTTCTGCTTTTGGCATATTATGCACACTCTTTAAACTCTAATTTCTTTACCTGTAAAAATAGGGAAACTAAAAAAAATTAATATCAAAAAGTTATAAAAGGTAAAAGATAAATGATGCCAAATCACTTTTAAACATGTAGGAACTGATCATTTTAAAGTGCTAGATTCAGTGTATACAATAAAGGATAGCCAGGATTAGTAGATGAAACCATGCTATAATGTTCAATACATAGGTATTAAGAAATTGTAACCTGCTGGACAATGTTCAGTAAATGTATATTAAGAAACTATTACATGATGGATATTAAAACAAAACACAATGTAGTCCATTGAAGAGTTAACAACTTAAGGGGAAAAAAAGACAGGTGAAAATACAGCTACAATAAAGTGTAATAAGTCATTTATGGTATTTATTTTATTTATTTATTTATTTATTTATTTACTTACTTACTTACTTATTTATTCTTGATGTCAAATCTAAGGATCCATTGCCTAAGAAGAGGTGCTGAAGCTATTATCTTATTTTTTCTGTTATTTTAATCGTTTTAGCTATTATAGTCATGCTGTTGATCTATTTTTTAGTTCATTTTCGTATATAGTGTGAGGGAGGTGTCCACCTTCATTTGTTTGAATGTGGTTACCCAGTTTTCCCAACATCATTTGTTGCAGAAAATATTTCCCCATTGAATAGATTTGGCATATTTGTCAAAATAAACGGAAACAAACACACAAACACCATAGATCTGTACAACACAAATAGTGAACCTAAGGAAAACTATGGACAATGGCTAATAATGTAATTATAATGATATTGTTTCATTTGTAACAATGATAGCATACTAATGCAAAATGTTTGTGGGAGGAATTTTTTTGTAAGTCTAAAACTGTTCTAACAAAAATATTAATTAATTTTTAAAAAATCAGTTAACCATGGATGTATGGGTTAATTTCTGAATGCTTACTTCTATTCCATTGGTCTGTCCTTATGCCTGTACTAAATTGTTTTTATTACTTTAGCTTTGGAAAAAGTTTTGAAATATGAAAATGTGATTCCTCCAACTTGTTTTCCCATTTGGGACTCCTTTCTTTCCATATGAATTTGATAATTGTCTTTTCCATTTCTGCAAAAAAGGTTGTTGAAACTTTAATCGGCATTGACTTTAATCTATAAAACAATTTGGGTAGTACTGATATCTTAAAATTAAGTCTTTGAATTCATGACCACAGAATAACTTTCCATTTACTTATGTCTCATTTAATTTCTTTCAGCAATGTTATATAGTTTTCTTTGCACAAGTTATATATTCTTAGATATTGTTTTCATTTAGTTGCTATTGTGAATGAAATTGATTTCTTGATTTCATTTATGGATTATTCATTGCTGTTGTGCAGAAATGCAAATATCTTTTCTGCATTGATCATGTGCCCTACTCTATTGCTGAATTCATTTATTAGCTTTATTAACTTCCTTATATATTCCTTTGGATTGTCTATATATTGGATCATGTTATGTGAAAATAAGAAAAGCTTTAGTTCTTTTCCAGTTGGGATGCTTTTCTCCTTTTTTCTTGCCTAATTGCTCTGGTTGCAACCTTTAGTTCAATGTTGAATAGCAGTGTTAAAATGGGCATTTTTGTCTTGTAACTGATTTTAGAGGAAAAGCTTCTTTCACCATTGAGTATGATGTTAACTATGGGTTTTTCATATACGGCCTTTACTATGTTGAGGAAGTTCCCTTTTCCTAATTTCCTGAGTATTTTTTTTTTTTATCAATAAAGTTACTGGGTTTTGTCAGATGCTTTTTTTGCATCTATTCAAATGAAATGATTAAGTATTTTTTTCTGCCATTCTATTGTTGTGGCATATTATATTAATTGATGTCTTATGTTGAACGATTCTTGCATTCTTGTGGTAAATCACATTTGGTCATGATGTATAATCTTTTTGATAAGCTGTTGAATTCAGTTTACTAGAATTTTGTTGAGGATTTTTACATCAATAGTCATAAGGTCTGTAATTTTCTTTTCTTGTAATATCTTTATCTGACTTTGGTATTAGGGTGATGCTTATAGTGAGTTATGAAGAATTCAGTCCTCTAAAATTTTTTGAAAAGTATTGGTGTTAATTCTTCCTTAAAAGTTTGTAAGAAAATCCTGGACGAGCCCTTCCCCTCCAAAATAAATTTGGTAGGATTCACCAGGGAGTCCAACTGGTCCTGAGAATTTCTTTTGGGAGAGGTTCATAAACTCATTCAATTTCTTTACTTATTACTGGTCTGTTGAGATCTAGTTCTTCTTGAATCAGTTTAGGTAGTATATGTGTAGTTCTCAGAATTTGTCCATTTCATCTAGGTTATCTAATTTATTGACTTGAAATTGTTCATCATATCCTTTAATACTTCTTTCTGTACTGTCATAAGTAGTGTCCCCCTTTCATTTTTTATTTTAGTTTTGCCTCATCTCATTTTTCTTTTGTCTGTCTATCTAAAGATTTGTCAATTTTACTGGTCTTGTCAAGAACCAATTTGTGTTTTCACTGATTTACTCTATTGCTTTTTAAATTCTCTTTCCTTTATCTGTTCTAATCTTTATTATTTCCATCCTTCTGCTGAGTTTGAGTTTAGATTGCTATTCCTTTTCTAATTCCTCCACATGTGATATTAGATTACTGACTTGAGATCTTTCTTCTTTTTAAACATAAGCATTTACAGCTATAAATTTTCTTCTGAGCCCTGCCTCCATTAAGTTTTAGTATGTTGTATTTTCATTTTCGTATACCTCAAGGTATTTCCTAATTTACCATTTGATTTCTTCTTTGAGCCATTGGTTGTTTAAGAGTGTATTGTTTAGGGGGTGGATGTGGCTTAAATAGTTGGGTGTCCATTTCCCATATGGGTTCAATCTCTGGGACCTCCCGGTAAAAAATAAAGAAAAATATAGGTGTGCGGGCGCACCGTCAGGCCCCGCGAGCAGGTGAGCCGTCTGGCTCCGTGATCTTGTGAGTCCCCAGGCCCCGCCGAACCATGCAGCAAGATGATGCCGTAACAGGAGAGAGACGCAGGGGTGAGCCAAGATGAGACCCGCCAACAAAACCAAGAACTGAGGTGGCGCAGGTGGCAGAACACCTCTCTCCCACATGGGAGGTTCCTAGGATAGAATCCTGGTGAAAACAGGAGAAGAAGGATGAGAGGAGAGGGCAGGAAACAGACACAGAGAATTGCCCAATGAATAGACACAAAAACAGCAGAAAAAAAAACGGGTGGGTGGGGTTTTAAAATGGATAAAAAAGTAAATAAATAAACAAATCTTAAAAAAAAAAGTGTATTGTTTAATTTCCACATATTTGTGAATTTTCCAGTTTTCCCTCTTTTACTGATTTTTGGCATCATTCATTTGTGGTTCAGATAAGATATTTTGTATTATTTTAATTATTTAAATTTACCTAAACTTGTTTTGTAACTTACGATGTGATCTATTCTGGAGAATTGGCACTTGAGAAGAATGTGTATTCTGCTTTTGTTGATTGAAGGTTTCTATACATGTCTCTTAGGTCTAGTTGGTTTTTAGTATTGCTTACTATATCCACAACATCCTTACTAATCTTCTGTACAGGTATTCTCTCCAACCTTGTAAGTAGTGTATTAAAATCTCCAACTATTATTGATTTTCTGGGAATTTCTTAACCTCCACCTCAGCCTTGAAGGTCACTTTTGCTGGATATGCAAAACTTGTTTGGCAATTGTTTATTTTTCAGTATTTTCAACATGTCATCCCACAGCTTTCTTGCTGCCCTAGTTTCTGTTTAGAAATCAATACAATCTTTTGAGGCTTATTTGTACATGATAGTTGCTTCTCTCTTGCCTAACTCAGGATTCTCTCTCTGATTCGTCATATGACTGCTTATATTGTGTCTCAATATAGATCTCTTTGACTTTGTCCTATTTTGAGTTTGTTGAAAATTTTGGATGTATGTGTTCATGTCTCTTATTAAATATTGAAGTTTTCAATCATTTTTTCAAATAGTCTTTCTGCCCCTTTCATTTTTCTACTTCAGGAACTCCCATAATGCATATATTAGTAAGCCTGATGTTGTCCCACACATCTCTCAGGCTCTGTTCATTTTCATTTATTTTTTTTTTCCTTGCTTCTACTCAGACTAAATAATTTAAATTATCCTATCTTCTTATTGGTGATTTCTTCTTCTGCCAGCTGCAATCTGCTGTTGAGGCCTTCTAGAGAATTTTTAATTTCTGTTATTGCTATTGAATAGATTCTATTATTTTTAGGTTCAGTATTTCTGTTTGGCACCTTTTTTCATGATTTCTATCTCTTTATTGAAATTCTCATTTTGTTCATATGTCATTTTCTTGATTTCCTTTATTTTGTTTTGGGTGTTTACCTTTAGCCCTTTGGGCCTGTTTAAGACAATTTTTTAAAGTTTTTGTCTGGTATATTGCAATTCTGGGCTTTCTCATTGCTGGCTTCTCTAATTTTATTTTGTTCCTTTGAATAAGTCATTGCTTCGTGTTTCTTTGTATGCCTTGTTTTGTTTTCTGGTTGTTCTGCTGCTAACTGGATATTTGACTATTTTAACATGTTAACTCTTGAATTTAGTAACTGACATATCTGTTCTTAAGCTTGTATCCAGCTATGAAAGAGATTTCCTTAAATGTAAGGAGGTAACAACAACAACAATAACAAAGAAATGATAAGTAAAGTAAAAAAAAGACACCTTTCCCAGTCTTTGCAGATTGGCTCTGTACAGGTGCTCTCTTTCAGAGCTTGGCTACCTTTGCAGTAAACCTTAAAAACAATCTGAGGCAAAAGTATAGGGACCTGACTGGTGTTTTCTGGATATGCATCCTGTCCTGGGCATGCACACATGCCTTAAGAGTTTCCCTGTCCATGCAAAGACGCTGAATGCCCCTTTTCCTCTGGGAAATTCGCAGTCTTTCCCTCCAATCTGAGCACTATATTGTATGTCTTAAAGAAGTAAATATTTGCCCCAGGTAGCTTCAATTTGATGGTCTTGTTACACCGTTTTTCTCCATGCAAACTGCTTCTATGTCTAGAGTAAGTTCCTAAATGCTGAGTCCAAGTTGAGCATCTTTTTTCAGACCTTTAGACTGCAACTATTTGTTTAGACATACATAAAACCTTGTATTTGCATGCAGTTACTCTGCTTCCTTCCTCTGGAATCAGGACCAGGGACCCTCACTGAGAATGTGGGCTGGTCTGCACTGAGCTGGGAAAGGGGTGGAGAAAGGGCCTGCAAAGGTGTCACAAGGTTATCCTACCATTTTTAAGTTGCCTTTTTCTTGATTGTGTACCACTCAGTTACTACAATCCTTTAAATCATTTTTAAAATATATATATTTTTTATTCGAGAAGTTGTGAGCTTACAAAACAATCATGCATAACACGCAAAATTCCCACACATCACCCTAAAGCAACATCTTATCTTGTTGTGGAAAATTTATTACAAATTATGAAAGAACATCATCAAAATACTACTACTAACTATGACCCATAGTTTACCATTTATGGAGTTCTAAGAAAGATGATTCTGCCAATTTTTGCTTATTGTTCAAAAATTCTGTGTCAGGACAGAACTCCCTCACTCCACCATTTTCCTGACATCATCTTTCATTTACAGGATAATATTTAAATATTCAAAGGTACCTGACTCATTTTGAAAGGAAAAAATTAACTACTACCTGGAGAAGCTACCATCTAGGTTTATGCCCAAAGTTAAGTAGTAATTATATGAAAAAAAAAAAGAATCAGGAAGAACGAGAGAGAAAGAGAAAAAATATATGTATGTATATATATAAACCCAGGGTCAAAGACCCTAGCATATTTGAACAAATGCAAATAATTTAGCATGACCAGAAGGTGGTGTGTTAGGAAAGTCTGCTAAAAGATTAGAATAGAAAACCAGGAAAGGCCAGGTATACGACTGTTTGTTTATATATTACTCTAAGGACTTATGACTTTTTCATAATGTTGGACATGGAGCTACTGAAGACTTGTAATTAGTATAAGAACTTGTCAAAATGTGTGCTTTATAATGGTAACACTGGATAAAGACTGAAAATAGCAGGCAAATTCTTAATTTGGCTGTTATAGCCATGTATGGGAGAAATGACCACCATCTTATGGCTATGAAGGGAAGTGGGCAATGAACAAATCAAAGGTATAATGAGATGGTTTTAATGTCAGGACCTGGTAAGGAAGGTTTAAATAATAGGTTTTTCTGACTTATGCAAATTGATAATGATTATTGTGACAAAACGCAGACAATGTAAATATCTTTAATTGAAACAGGGGGACAGTAGTGTTCAACTCCTTTTTGGATATATTGAGTTCAAGAGAAGATATCCAATTGATGGAAAATCTGACCATCTCCTAGATATAGATTGTCCTTCTTCCTGCAAACAACAACAAGATGATGTAATCACATACTTTATTTTTATATAGTCTGCCATAACTTTGATTAGTTATTTGTGATTTTCAAATCATAACAAATTCTTCACATTTCTCCACAGTTTTCTGTCAGCAGGTATGACAACATTCTATTAAATTCAGGAAATTACAAACTGAACAAAATTGAGAGTAACCATACCCCAATAATTATATTCACTAAAAGGAAAGATAAAAATAAAAATAAAGATAAACCATCTTCAAACATTTAAATTGTTACTAAATGAGAAAAGATATTTTTAATGATATTCAAAGAAAGTGGGAAAAAATTGTTATGGTTCTGGGACTCCATCTTCATTAAATCAATGTGATTATTTTATTAAAACTTTAAAAGGTATTTTTCCATTTACGAACTCAATAAATACCAATATTATGCACGATGGTGATCTTATCTTATTTTGCATTCAATAATTGGATTGCAATGGAAAGATAGCCTATTAGTTCTTTGGTAACATTTTTCATTTCACATGGCCACTTTTCAAGTTCATAAGTTTTGGAAAACATTGAAATTGCTGGCCATGTAATGAAGCGAATGGCCTTTTTTAATACTTGAGAAATAAATGGAAGTATTAGACAGATTTGGCACATCTCCATGTCATTCCCTCCCTGACTTCTCTACGTTTGTGTATATTATTAAATTCTGATTCACATTGCTATTAATTATTTGAAACACACAGCATCCAAAGCACAGTTATGACAATGTTGTATTGATGGTTTTGTACTAAAACACCAAACCTTGTATCATTTTTACACTATAATATTTTTGATGTGGTCCTTTATAGTATTATCACAACTTTTTAGAGTTCTTCTCATTAAATCACTCCTAAAATGTTGAGAACTATTTTCATGAAGAAGGTCCATGAAATTTTACCTTTGGTGAAGTGTTCTAATTGATCTTAATTAAAATTACTTGAGCTACTACTTCTAAACGAGTGAGCAATGCAAAATGAACACGATGTCTTTGTTTTTAGTTACCTCTACTCATGTTTGCCTACTCTTTGCTTCATAACTTTAGGATTTGCATGATAATCCCTTAAAGCATTTTTGGCTGTGAAATTCAGAACCTTAATTTTGAGCAACCTGAATAGCAACGTGTTCAGGTTGGAACTTTTCTTGTTTGTATTCGTTATTAATGGTTCTAATATATGCCATGATCATTCAAACAGAGTGGTGGTTATGGATATATTAACTTTTCTTGTTTGCCTCTATTTGGGGATGTCTAAGAACCTTGTTTTGAAATATCAGCTGGAACAAGGTAGATTCAGTATCAGACGTCAGACTTACTGCTCTAGTTATTATGAGCATGTCTCACTGAAGATATGCTTAGCAAAGCTTCCTCTTGGTAGTGAATTATTGAAATGACACATGATGGAACAGGCAGGAAAGATAAACCTAGCAGCATATAATAATTTCCCATCTGCCAACACTGACAGCCTTTGTTATCTGGGTCTTACCTTCGCACAAGCGTTTCTCAATAACTTTGATAACATTAATGCTATTCTACCCTAGATACATTTTTCATAAGCGGTTATTAACAGCTTTATTTTTTACAAGAGCACTATGAGCATCACAGACTTCTTGCAGACATTTGTTGGTTTATTTACATACGTGTGGCTTAATGACTTTGCATGCCATACTGCATTTTATTCTTGAAAGATACGACTAGAATTTATGCTTTTAATTTCCTACAGCTCTTAATTCCACCTAAATAGGTAAGGAATCTTATCACCTTAACTTGTTCACTATAAATTCATATGTGCTAAATTAGATTTTCAAACTAATTCAAGAATCACCCAATTGATAAGCATGGTAAATTAATGCACAATGAAGCAGGTTGCCAACTACAGTAGTAGTTATTTACTGAGATTTTTCTGCACAGATCTTTGCACATATAAACAGAGTTAGTTTACCCATCTATCAATTTAACTGCTAAAGCACTATACACTAAGTGCTATATGTCATTTCTACACTGTGCACATTGGAAGAATTTGCTTGGTTACACAGTTGTGATCATTTTTCTGTATTCCCCCTAAAGCAAATATAATATACTCTCCCAAATGCCAGATGGAAAACTAATTATCTCTAAAACAAATATTGCTGTCACTAAAGTAGCACTACCTTCACAGGAAGTATGTCTTAGTCTGGCCTGGAGGAGCATACCTAGAGACAAAAGGCAAGTATAATATTTCCATGTCTAGTTTGTCTACCTAAGACTGCAAATAAGGAGCTTACTTTGAGGAAGGTATGAGGACTTTATTTCTGGTTAGCTTAGAGGGGAGGATTGAGGTTCAAATATTATGTTCAAGGCCAAGAATTATATTTCCCAGAGTAGGTCTTATTTTAGACCATGTTTGAAGTAGAATGTAGAGATTAAATGCTCCTCTCCTTTTCCAGGAGAATTTAGAAGGTGCAATCGATTAAAAACGAACTGCCTTTTGGCTAAATTTTATGCCTTAACTCAATTAAAGATATTTTAATGTAAATTAATAAATCTATGCATTCATTCAGCATACCTTTATTGAGCACCTATTACGTGCCATGCATTGTTGTAGCAAATTCAGTAATGACCAAAAGAAAAAGCAAATCTCTGCTTTTCTGGAGTTTGTATAGCCAAGAGTTAAGAATTAACACATGATATGATTACAGAATCATTATATAGATTTTTTTTTCTCCAGTATATTATAAGATAGCCAAAAATTAATACCTGAAATTACTGAAACTGGCTAGACCTACCTCACACTTTGTATATGGTCATTTCAAACTAGGACCTGCTATTGGGATGGTTATTCCAGACTGATCTTACCTTTGTTTATAGTTATTTCTATTGAAACAGTAACCACTCCACACTTCCCTATTTGAAATCCATGAAAACCCTAAACTTAAATTCGGGAGATAGATTTTTAGGCCCTTAGGCCTTTATATGGAAATACATGAATTCCTGGCTATGTGCTATCAAATAAAACTCTTACTCTCTCTGAATTCCCAGTGTTTCGGAATTTGGTCTTTGAAGTGCTTCAATCAAGAACCCACTTTTGCTCGGTACTGTTGCATTCCTATTGAAGGAGATGGGCAATATACAAACAAGTAAAACATAAACTATGTTACATGGCAATGACTGCTATGGAGCAAAATTAAGCAGGGAAAGGAATGTTGAGTATCAGGCAACAGAGGTTTTAATTTTAAAGAGGATTGCAAGGAAGACTTCCTTGAGAAGGTGGCAGTTGTTTAAAGTCCTGACAGAAGTGAGAAAGTGAGCCAAGGGATTTATAAGTAGAGGAAATAGCAAATGAAATGTCTTGATGTGAAAGCATTCTCAGCATGTTGTAGGAAAAGTAGATAGGGCACTATTGCTGGAATAAATGGGGGAATATGTGAACTACATGATGTGAAGTTAGAAAGTTGATGAGGAGTAGAATCATATTGAGCATATTTGTCCACTGTGATAATTCTGACTTTTGACTGAGTATTCCATAGCTGATATGGCAAATATCACACAATGGGTTGGCTTAGACAACAAGCATTTATTTTCTCACATCTTTGAAGGCTAGAAGTGAAAAATCAAGGTGTCAGCAAGGCCATGCTTTCCTCTGGAGCCGGTAGTGTTCTGGTGATGGCCATCACAAGACCATCTCTGTCTTTCTCTTTGTGTCTTCTCTTCTTGTATCCACTTACTCCTGGCTTCTCTCTTCTTGAATCAAGGTTGAACTCAAAATTGAAGTTCTTATTCACAAATGGATTAAGACTTGAACAAGTCTTTATAGGGGACATGATTCAATCACCAAGAGAAAGTCATTAGAAGATTTTCATAACAAGTCTTAACATAATCTACCTTACATTTTTAAAGAGTCTTTCTGACTGATATTTTGAGATTAGATTGATGGGGGAGAAAGCAGGGAGATGAGTTATGAGTCTATTTCTCTCTTCTAGATTAGAAATGATGGTAGCTTGAATCAGCATTGTGGCCAGGAACAGGATGAAAAGTGCTTGAATAGTGGATGTAATTTGAACATACATTTTGATGGACTCTTCAAATACATGTGTCAATGAGAAAAAGAACTGAGTTAGGATGGATGTGGAGGAGACATTGGAGCATTGTTCTAGAGTGGATGAGATGAGACGAATCTAATGCATAAAGGCTTGGCCTTAGATAGGAATTAAAGCACTTCATATAGAAATGAACAAAGGGATGAGCATATGTCAAAAATATTGGTGGGGGCATGTTGGATTAGTTTTATGGTTGCTTCTATTTTTCTTAGAGAAATAGAAAAAAAAAGTCAGCTATTTCTGAAGACTTGGAGGAGGTGTTGGAGGCTTAGAGAGCAGTGAGAAAATAAGGGAGTGTGGGAGAAGGATTGAATCAGATGTATAAGAAATGAGAGCTCAAATACATTTAAGGGTAGTAAGCAAGAATTTAAAAATCATGCAGTTATGTATTTTTTCCCAGCCACATTTAGCTGTGCACTTGCAATATGGAGTAAGTGTACAGCTATATTTAATTTGGGTTGTTCTTATGGATTGGATTGTATCCTCCAAAAAGACATGTTAAAGTTCTAACTCACATCTTATGAATACGAACTTTTTTGTAAACAGGATCTTGGAAGATATATTTAGTTAAGATGAGGCCAAACTGGCTTAGGGTAGACCCTAATTCAGCATGGTTTCCTCCGTATAAGGAGAAGAAATTTGGTCACAGACAGAAAAAGACAGAGACCAAGAGAGACAGCCATGTGACAGAGGCAGAAATTGAGTTATGCCATGGCAAACCACCGCCAGAACTCCACAGACTTCAGAGGAAACATAGATCCAGCAAAGCCTTGAGTTTGACTTCCAGCCTCTAGAACCTTGAGACAATGAATTTATGTTGCTTAAGGTAACTAGTCTATAGTACTTTCTTATAGTAGCCCTGGCAAACTAAAACAGTTGTGTTTTAGTAAAAAAAATAAATTCCTTATTTGAAAACCTTAGGATCAAATCCAGATCATTATGGATTTACTATGCTGATTGTAGTTTCCAATGCTTCTTGGAAGTCAAAACTGACTTTTTGTAAAAATCCTGATATTTTCCACACATTTTTCATATTTTAGCATGGTCTAATTAAGGTTCAAGATACATATTTAAAACTGAAAAACAGAAGAGTTTACATAGTAGATTTCATTCAACACAATAATTTCTCATATACATTTATAATTTATGATTTCATTTCAGTACAACAATAATTTCACCTAGTATGTTAAAATACACAATGTTTACAACATCAATTTTCTTAAGTCTATCATTAAAAATCCTTATTAGAGTACTTTCAGCTTTTATAAGGTAAGGTTTAGAAATGTTAATGTCTTAGAACTGTTAGAAATATGTCGACATAAAATATAATAAATTGTCTCTTTTCTCTTAATGAACAAGTATATGCCACATGAATAGATATATTTTGAAGGGATTATGGTTTTGTAAAGTTTTTATAATCTTTCTTTCTTAAGGAGTAAATAAAAAAACTTCCATGTGTTGTAAACCATTCATTTCATTTGTAAAAAATCATTTAGTATAAAGATGTTAATTAACCTCCCAGAAAAAAAAGTGTGTATACAGCATCAAATTTCCCTGCAATTATTTATTATTTTGGAGATTGTCTAACTGACTGACTAATGCCATAATCACCCCCCTTAGTCGACCTGCACAGTAAAACTGGGCACACAACTCCAAGCTTTGTAAAAAGGAAAAAGAGGCCAATATGCTGAGTTCATTATATTTATATATATATATATATTTTTTTTTTGTTACAACATTTATGTAACCTAAAGCTTCATAAATTACATAAATTACATAAAGCTTTAGGTTACATAAATGTTGTAACAAAAATGCAGGAGATTCCCATGTACCCCACCCTTCTGCCTCTCATCTTTTCCCACATTAACATCTTTCATTAGTGTGGTACATTTGTTATGAAGAGCATATATTGAAGCATTGTACTAACCAAGGACTATAGTTTACATTATAGTTTACACTTTGCCCTGCACAATTTTATAGATTTTGACAAAATGTATAATGATCTGTATCTGTCATGGCAATGTCAGGCAGGACAATCCCAATGTCCCACAAATGCGCCCATGTTGCACCTATTCTTCCCTCTCCCTCCCCTCTGAACCTCTGGTGGCCACTGCTTTTACAACAATGATACAAAGTTCTTCCATTGCTAGAATAATAATAAATGTACTTTAATCCATAGTTGCTTTACCCCCTTATGTTTGTTTATTCTTCAATCTTGAGGATTTTGGGATGGTGATGCCCAACCTGACTCTGACTAAGAGGGGGCTTAGATTCCATGGGGCAAATGGATGTAACTGTATTGCTTGCAGTTGCAGACACTCTCTGCTTCCTGGGATGGGTGTTGTCCATCATCATCCTTTTGTTACTTGTCTTGGGTGTGTCCAATGAACTGGTGAATAGGTGTTGCAACTCTGCTGAGATTCAGGGCCCAACCAGCAAGACTTAAGTCTCTGGTACATATATTTAAGGAAGGGGTTTCAATTTCTTATCCGACCATTTCATAATCTCAGATCGAAGCAAGATACTTAAAGAATGCATGTGTTTGTACCAGGAAACATGCCAGTCAAAACAAATGCAATAGTTCCTTCTAAAACATAACTCAGCATGGGCTCTATGGTTAAACCTAATAGAATGAAGTAACACTGGATAGGTTGATAATGGCCAGATGCTGCAGAAATTGTATACAAATTAATTTTTGGATCACCTTTTGGCCACTGGAAGCCAATGAATGTGTTAAAACAGAGTATCATGATAAATTTGCAATTTCAAAGATTAATTTGCATGCTCAGTGGCAAAAATATTGAAGGGGATCACGGCTTGTAGGAGGAAGACAGATAAGAGGCTATTGAATGTATAAAGAAAAATAATGTTGAAATTTTAAAATAAGGTTATGGCAGAGAAATGTTAGAGTGACTGAATCAGAGGTAAAATCGCCAGAGATTGAAAATGGAGGAAAGTGGGTATAGGGAGTATCAAGTGATTTCTTTCTCCCTGGTTTTCATGACAAATGGATTGTACACCATTCACAGGGTTGTAAATCTCAAGCAAAGATCCATGTTTGGAAAGAAATATCATGAATTTTTCTGAAGATTTATTGATAGCAAGGAGTTTCTGTAATATCTTATTCAAGATGTCACCTGAGGAACTAGCTATAAAGGTCTGGATCTCAAAGAAGAAATCAGGATGAAAATAAAAACAGGTAAGTTATCTTTATATGGAAATACATGGCATTACAGAAAAGAGTGAAAGCAGTTTAAGAAAATGTAGAGTGAGTAGGAAAAGGGCCTTAAGTTGAGAAAACAATTCACACAAAAGTAGAGGAAGAAGATGGTGTTGAAATGAGCTTGAGTGTGAATAAACAAGTGTTAGACTGTGTCATGGACATCAAGACAAAAGAATGTTAAATATAGTAAGTGGACAACAGTATTAAATGGTTTCTCAGAAGCCAAGTAATATATGAATTTTAAAATGTCAAGTTAACTTTTGTTTCACTAGCAAAAATTGTTTGGATAAGGAGATGAACACTGAAGTCTGGTTAGAATGGTTTGAAGACCAAGTGGGAAATGAAATAAAGACTGTGAATGTAGCTGTCTATCTTGAAATATTTTACTTGGTATTTAATAGAATAGAATGTTCAGTAGCTGAAAGAGAATATTGATGGGACAATAGGAAAGAAAGATAAAGGAACATAAGTCCTTTGAGCTTACTGAAAAGACTGAATGACAAAGAATACAAAGTATTAGCAGGTAGAGTAAAGGCAGCAAAAATC
Organism: Cabassous unicinctus; assembly: GCA_029593785.1. NCBI lineage: Eukaryota > Metazoa > Chordata > Mammalia > Cingulata > Chlamyphoridae > Cabassous > Cabassous unicinctus. Next base: position 28,125 of record JAQZBX010008257.1, read on the forward strand.
ACACTATTTTAAGTAGTGTACACAGATTATAAGTAGAATGGGTACAGATTTAGTTGCATTTGTGTATTTGATGCAGGAAACTGAGAAAATTTCTGTTTTTCTGTGAAATATGAGGTAAGAGTTAGAGTGATATTGCTAGAGAAAATTTGTAAGAATGCTTAACAGTATTGTCCTGATTTGAGGTTGGTAATTTTAAATCAGTAGTGGAACCCATCTACTCTGCTATGGAGTGTGCTAAGTTAATTGGGTTTAGGCATAAAGGAAGCAAATAAAAGATTTACCTAGGCTTAGATTTTGTTAAGTTGGTGAGACCAAATGGCAGAAGAACAAGAGATTTTAGGTAATGGCAAGAGTGTTATTGAAATAACGGTATTTGAAATCTAGGTAATGAGGTAAACGAATAAAGAGAAGGCTAATGAACTGGGAAAAAATTACAGCAAGGTCAATGGATTTGTGAATCTGATGAATTCAAAGACCAGTTGTCAGAGAGGTAGTTGTACAACTAACTGAAAAGAGAAATGCTGGAGAAAAACCAGTGGGGTTTTTGAATTCATATTTTGGGAGAAAGAGCAGTTTGGGGTGGTAACAAGGTTTAAAGTTTTAATAGCTCAGAGAGAGCTGTGGTGGAGACAACGGAAGAGTTATTTGAAAGGAAGAGGTGAAGGGAGAGAAAAACAAGATGATTAACCATTCATCCACATTGATCTTGTCGCCTTCCAAAATGAAAACAAGACTTTGCGTGAAGCCTGAGAACAAGGTGAAGGGGGACCCTACTGGCACGGGCTTCAAAACTTTTTTCCTCTAAAGAAAGAGAGAGTAAGAGATTAGAATGATCAGTTGAAAGAAATGAGGACATACGACACAGACTCCATATGTTGACCGTGAAATTCATGGATCGTGGGAGGATTAAAAAAAAAAGAACTTAAGAAATTGGGAGGAAGAGATTTTCTCAGGGAAGAGATAGATATTATGGAAAGAAAATTATAGGAAAGTATCTAGCTATGGAGCTTTAATTCTAGAAGGTACTTTGTAAAGTTTTGAAAGGAAAGGGAGGGTTGTCTTCCTGGGTCAGGGAAAAGGATTCACAGCATATAATACAATGGCTTATTACTGTTTGTCCAAGGCGGAAGGGTGGGGTATGTATTTTAGGAGAAGATTGAAAAGAAGAGTGAATGAGAAGTTTTTTTTTTCTTAGCAGCTATTTTGAGGTGGTAGGGACAGAGCTCATTTTATATGGATATGTCTTATGTAGCTCATCTTGGCTGCCAGTGACACAAACTTCAACACCCCAGATGCGCTACTGCCTGGAATACGGATAAATTAATCTCAAACTTGAACTTTTTTTTTCAGTGGTTAAAAGAAAAGGGATTATAAGCACCAATCACCAAACACCAAATAATATTCACCAACTTGCTTAGTAAATTGTTTTTTCATACATCTTTATATAAAATATCCTATTATATATAAATTTCCAATATATGTAAAATCATTTTACCAGGAAAAATTTCTTTCAACATTTTATATGATTATATTATATACAGATTTATATGTTAATAGATATGATTATATTATATACAGATTTATATGTTAATAGATATGATTATATTATATACAGATTTATATGTTAATAGAAGTTCTTGCAGTATTAGTGAAAATTTAATGGACTGAAACTGAGTTTATCTAACAACTGTGGAGATTCCTAATCTTGCTGTTGGAAGTATATATAAACAGTACCAGCTGTTGTTTTTCCAATATTATTAATGATTTCAGTCTCATTTCTAATTTCTGCAGAAATCACTGCCAAAATGCCAACATAGATATTCTGGAAAACTTTATGTTCTGATCAACATCAAATTGAAAGAAAACTCTTTTAATAGAGACTCTAAATAGAAAAATAAGTTTGTGGCTTAATAATAATATTTGCAGGAGGTGGATTCTATATTAAATAATACTTCACATCAGTATTATTTTCAATGTTTTCCTTCATAAGTATATCCTTAGTATCTTAAATGGATTGGAAATTCTTGGTCAAATTAAAATACAGCCTGCAGTGTCCCATATTGTAGCCACTAGTCACATGTGGCTCTTTAAATTTAAATTAATTAAAAATAAACAAAATTTAAAATATTAGTTCCTTGACCACAATAATCCTTTTTCAAGAGGTTGATAGCCACATATTGCCAGTGTCTACCATATTGGAGTATGCAGGTGAATAACATTTCTATCACTAGTGAATATTCTATTGCACAGTGCAGATAAATACTAAATTTAATTGTCCTGTCTTTTTTAGTTTTTTGAAATAGGCAGCAGTGATTTGCCCATTTGCATTAAAACAAAGTACTCTTCAAATACATTTGATGCAGTAAGCTTATTTTCCAGGCAATATCCAATATCTTCGTGTGTTATGTCTCATACTTTAGGAAATACTGATTTAGCCAAACTCTGGAAGATTTGTCTAATGAGACTGTACAAGATAAAGAAAAGTATCACATCCAGCGTTCAGATTATCTCACAGACCTATACTGAGTATGATAAAGGACAAGACCAATCAATTTGATGGAATACTTCTGGGGATTCTTTGACACCTCAGTGTGTTGGATTTTCCCAGAGCAATGGAGGTGGTGTCAGCTACACCACGTACTTTGTGTAGTTTACTTGCCATTTGCCATTTGGTTCTGGGATTAGATAGACATTTTCACTTCAATAATATGGCTCTTCCCATCCAATAGACATACTCTAAATCCAGCCAGCTTCCAGAGATTTAGGCTTAAGAACTAAATCAAAACCATTTAAAGATACCATCAATAAGATGTAAATGAATTCTATAAGCTTTTGTTTTATCTTCAAGAGTGATTTTTTTTTCCAGAACCCTTCTCCCTTATTTTAATGAGCAGTGAGTCAGATCTTTATCCCAAAACTCTGGTTAAAGGAAATATTTTTAAAAATGTCTCAACACATTCCTCACCAAACCATTGAAATAAAGGATAATATCTACAAAAAAAAAGTTGTGGGAGTTAATATTTGTGAGTCACTGTCTCAGTTAATTTTCCATTAAGGGAATATACAGTTAAAGAAATTAAAATATGAACATACATTTCTTGGAATGAATGTTACAGTTCTTGTCTCTCTTTTCAATCAACAAAAGTACTTAAATATTTTGCAGAAAAAAATTCATGGTTTTATTAGCTTTCATTATATGGTTTTACTAGCTTTTTCTCTCACTGGCTTGCCAATTATTTTGGAATTAAAAGATACAATATGATTCTAATGTATTGGTGATATCCCAAGCTTCGATTTTTCTCTTTCTGCTTTCTACATAACATTTCTGACTTACAGAATTGGACTAGAACAGGGTCATTCTTTTGGACTTGGTCAAAAACAAAAAACTGAACTTTTTGCTTTCATGCTAGTACCATGAGTAAGAAGAGGAAAAACAGGAAATTTATTTGCTTAGAAGCACAGTTAATATTTCTAAGAAAATGAGTGTGTAGTTCAAGGAAATTTCTTCTGCTGTTCTGTGATTAGGTTTCCTTTCCTTTTTATGCTCCACCACTGAATAGGAAATATGTCTGGGAACTAATTACCATTTTCCATTTAAAAAAATATCTTTACAATGTTCTTACAAGTTACTTTCCTGATGATTCTTTTAAGGAGTTTGACAAACTATTATAATTTTGCTTGTAACTGCACTGAAAATATTAATTAATTTTGATTGATATAATAAAGATATTGACTCTTTTCCACCTTCATTTAGTTCTGTATTATTTTATGTTCATCATTATATCTAATTATGGATTGAAATGACTTCACTTTTTTAAAGAAGTAAGCAAATGAAGAAAATTCTCTAAGATTAAGTGGACTTCTCAGTACTCCTGAAGTTATATTCAAACTAATACATACCTTTAAGATAAGGAAGTTTTGGTTTTAAGCATGGCATTTAGAGTACGGTTGCAGATCAAATTTAATTCTTTACACAAATATGACTAGATGTCTCTGTATTATGTTGTGGTAGATTGCAAAAATGACCACAGAACATTCTCTTCTGTCAATCCACACTTGCAATTTCACTTAGAAGCTTCTCTCACCAAGAGGCAGATTCTTTTCCCAGCCTTTTAATCCAGGCTGGCCTCTTGCCTTGCTTCAGTCAATGGAAAAATAGCAAATATGATAAAAGCAGAGACATAAAAAGTGCTTTCAAGGACAAGCCCTCTCTTGCTGCTATTGAAATTTTGCAGCCGTATATCCAAATATGGGCCAGCGGTCCTGACTCCTAGACATCATAGCCAAGTCCTTCACTAACCAGCCAATCTCAACCACCAGCCTCCTACTGACTGGAGGTTCAAGAGCATCCACCCCAGAAAAGCCCAGCTAGCTCAAATTACTAACCAAATACATGTTTAGTGTGGTTTGTTACCCAGTTAAATCTAACTAATAGGTGTAAATTCTGGTTATGGAAAATAGACTCTGATTCCCTTAAAGCCACTGGTTGTAATAGAATGTATCTTGCTGTAGAATGATAGGAATTCAGGAAAAAATATATTTTTTGTTAAGTCCAGACTCTGTCTCTCCATTCACTGCAGAACGTACATCGCACTTGTCCATCTCTTTGTCACCAACACCCAAATGCTTAATGTTCAGAACCATTTTCGCTGACTCCTCCCTCATTTAATCAACCACTATTCTTCTGGGTCTCCTCATTCGCATTTTTGCTATGTAACAATGTAGTGTTCTTAGAGTTACCAGGTCCCCAATTCAACCCCCAGTACTCCCAAAATACCATAGAACTACCCGTAATTCTATGGTCTGTGTTTATACTGCTTCAAATAATACATTGGGAGCATGGGAAACTAAACAGTAAACAGTTACTCTCTTCAAATAGGGAAGGGTAGAGAGAGGGCGTATTAGGAACAGTAGGACGTTTAAAAGAAAGAACTACATAAGGTATGAGCTATGAAGAAATGTGCAACCCTCTTTGAGCTATAAGGCAAGGAGGACTAAAGCTAGGTAACCATAACTATTAGAAAACCAAATTTATCATTTCAGGTTTTGTCAATATATTATTCTAACGAGAGACAATGTCTAGCTTTCATGCTGATTATAAATACAGAGAGCTAACAAGGTAAAACCTGAGGAACTGAAATCTTGTTTGCATTAAAGCAATAATAATTGCTGTTATTTCCATGAGCCCTACCTACTGAGGGCTAATTGCCAAGCAGTATAATAGCAATTATAGTTTTCACAATTATGAATCAAAATAAGACTCTGATTTATTTGTTTTCAACAACAAATTGCATACAAGGTGCGACTGCAAAGCAATGAATCTGAATCTAAGTCATGTGCTCAACTAATCCAAATCATTTTTCAGTTACTTCTCACTTCTTATATTTTATAGATTTGCTCAAATAGTATGATAACACTGATGTTGAAATAATTCAAGGGAATATGGTTTTAAGTATTTAAAGAATTTTAGAAAAAATCAGATCCTGAGTTAATTTTTTTTTTTAAGGAGATACCAGGGATTGAACTCAGGACCTCACACATGGGAAGCAGGCACTCAACCACTGAGCTACACCAGATCCCCTGTGTCAATTCTTAAAGTCTGATTATTTTATGTAAATTACTCTACCAAAGTCACTCTTTAATTTTGCCAATTTGTTCAGTTTCAAATTAACTTGAGAAAAATAAAGGGCTTTATTAGGAAGATACAAGGGATCTCAGGGAAAGCAGAGACAAGTGTTGGAACTGGATTTCATGACGACCTAAAATATGACCAGTCTATGCAGTAATCCCTTGCAGATCTGATTACTTTTCTCTCTGCCTGGCTTCCTCCTTACCCTTTTGCTCTCTTCACTCATCTCTCCTTCTTTCCCAGTTTAGTTGGCTTTTGGCATAATTTGACCAATTCACATGGGCAACCTCAGTTTGTTTTAAATATCCTTTAGACAAGCGGTACTTAATCTTTTCTGTTCCGTGGACCCCTTTACTAGTCAGGTGAAATGATACTACTGTAATTTATTTATGGCATACATTCATAAGTGAAAAAAATGCTAGGTTTCAGTTAGAGGTCATAGAAAATAAAGATAATAAGTTGATTTTTTTTAATTCAAGCTCACGGACCCCTGGTTAAGAACCCCTGCTTTAGGTGCTGACATATTTTGATAGAAGTAAAATATCAATGCATGGCTATAGACTATTACATATATCTTATTTTATGAAACTTTCCCTAAAGCAACATATATGAAAATAGTTAATACTTCCGTTTCAATATATGAAAATTTGATCTCAAGGGGTCTGCCATTGTTAGTGTCTGGGTCAGTAATCAAAGAGGAATATAATTTAGGAATATAATCCAAACAATGCCCAATTCCCAATTAAATGAAGGCAGCCATAACCTTACTTTAGTAATTATTGCCTCTTTGTGTCTGCAGATATAGGAAAAGAAGTCTTGGTTGAAGATCCTTAATTGTTTTTTGTTTTTTGTTTTAATTGGTAAGCATATCTGGTGTAACAAAGCTATATCCTACTTCAAGCTTAACTCAGAGACTCAGGGGCTTTCTCCGTCTTTCCAATTCCATCTCCCATCAAAATGTCACACTACATAGTTGGATTTGAAGTTTCTAATTTTTCATTTCTGAAGTCTGGTCTGTCCAAGTGTGAGTAGAGGCTAGATATAAAAAGCCTGGAGTTTAGAGTATTATATGAAAACAATGGAAATATAATAAAAGATTTTAAGCAGTGAAGTGCCATGATCAGATTTCTGTTTCAAAATGTGTTTCATCTTTGCTTTGTCATTAATGATGTCAATGATAATAGATGAAGATAAAATATTCTTTCAAGGATAAAGGCAATGCCCTTTAGGTGGTAATCCAGGCAGAACCTGAGAACAGGGGAAGTCATGTAACATTCTCAATGAAATCTCATGCATAATATATTCTTATAAAAGAGGTGAAGCAACAGGTTAAAGCTTTCAGAAAATGAGTATTACAGAGGCAAAAAATAAACATTATTCTAGGAGAAAGCTTCCCTAAAATTAATTTATTTCATATTTGTTAGTATGATTTGTATATTTCATAAATATTCTGTATGCAAATATTTAGACAATTACAGATATGATGCATATAATACAATTCTTATATGTATCTCTTCCTAAAGTTATTGATGCACTAAAATAAGTCAAAAAATAATTTGAAAATTGGACTAACATACTATAACAGTGTCTAATTCCTTTACAATGATGAGAGTGGAAGGGAAGAAGATACACGTATTTATAACAAGGGAAGCAATATTGTCCATATCGCACCTCAAAATAAATATAAAATATTTTATGTTTTTCTCTTTCATTTAATGAATTAGAGATTATAACTGGAAATGGTCCAAATGTTCAATTTTATGTGAAAATCCGTTAGAGAATTATCTAAGTCAAAATTTGGGAGGATTTCTTTTTTCCTAAGAGAGTTTTAAAATTACCTTTCTTCCCCCTACGATCTAAGCCCCCTCTCAAACTGAAGCAGAGGGGGCATCACCATCCCAAAGTCCTCAATATTGAGGAATGAACAAACATAAGAGGAGAATGCAGCCATGGACCAAAGTAGACATTATTATTGTAGTAATGGAAGAACTTATAACACTGATGTGAAGGTAGAGGTTACCAGAGGTTCTGAGTGGAGGGGAAGGGAATAGGTGGAACATAGGGCATTTTGGGGACATTGGAATTGTTCTCCATGATATTACAATGATGGGTATACTCCATTATACATTTTGTCAAAGCCTATTAAATTGTACGTTGCAACGTGTAAACCATTATGTAAACTATAGACTATGGTTCATACCAATGCTTCAATATTTGTTCACGGGTTATAGCAAATGTACCACACTAAAGTAATATGTTATTAATAGGAGAAAATGTGAGAGGGGAGAGGGTGGGGTATATGGGAATCCCCAATACAAAAGTTACATATTTTTTATGTAACTTTTCTGTAATCTAAAACTTCTTCAAAAATAAAGTTAAAAAAATCAAATCTATAAAAATGAATTCATTACGGAAAAAGTATTGACTATAAATGAATAAAGTAACTGTTTTATAACTATTAGCACAATGTTATTTATAGTTTGACTCTTCATTACTAAAAATTACATTAGTTCATCAGAGATTACAAATTAAAAATTTACCCTTCTTCTAAAAACAATGTCACTTGCTATAGCATTGTAATTGTAATAAACAGTGCCTGTTTTAAGAGTTCCATTTGACAGGATGCAAAAAAAAAAGCAAAAGACAAATAATACAGAATTCTAATGAACATTGCTAATCAAAAACATCAGAACATACAAAACTTTTAAAATGTTAATTTACCTTTGTAAAATATTTTAAATTACAAGTACATTTTCCATACACTACATATTTTGGGCCAAAATTTTTAACTACTTTTTTTTTTTTTAATCCACATGAGCCCTATAATCTTTTTTTTTTAAATTTTACTTTTTTAATACAAGATTCAAAAGTATAAAATGAATACAGTAACATTTGAGAGTCTGCATAATGCATTTTTTCTTATCCATGTTTTCTTAACAAATCAATTTTATTGATACATATTAATAAAACATAAATCCAGCCAAAGTGTACAATCAATGGTATTCAGTGTAATCATATATTTGTGCATTCATCACTTCAATCATTCTTAGAGCACTTTCATTATTCCAATAATAATAATAAACAAAAAACAAACAAACAAACAAACAAACCTCATCTCCTCTCAATCTCTCTATCCTTCCCCTGCCATACATAGTGGCTGTTCTTTTTCTTTCTCTCTGGTATATTTGTATTTATATTTTGTAAAAGCAGTCTTATACATGCAATATCACCCATATTCATGTTTTACATGGGGTTTTGCTATCTTATACAGTCCCATGTTACATGTTTTAGCTTTCCTTCTAGGAATATACATGACCTTAGACATTCCTTTTCAACCACTGTCATACCCATATAATAGCTCTGCTAGTTACGATCACCATGATGTTCTTTACCATTTCTAGTCATTTCCAAAGATTTACACACAACCTTTTTACCAATTCTGCACAAATTAATCCTCATCTTTCCATCTCTACCCTCATTCTATTTTCTGGTGACCTATATTCTAAATATTAACTCCATGAGTTTAAGTAATATATTTAGTTCATAATAGCGGAATCATACAGTATTTGTCCTTTTGTGTCTAGCTTGCTTCTCTCAACATAATGTCCTCCAGGTTCATCCAATGTTGTCATATGCCTTACAACTTCATTTCTTCTATTTGCTGCATAATATTTCATCATGTGTATACACCACAATTTGTTTATCCACTCTTCAGTTGATGGGTTGTTTCTAACTTTCGGCTATCGTGAATAATGCCACTATGAACACCAGTGTGCAGATGTCTGTTTGTGTCTCTTCTCTCATTTCTTCTGGGTATATACCTAATAATGGTATTGCCAATTCATATGTCAAGTCTATAATCAATTTCCTTAGGAACTACCAAACAGTCTTCCACAGTGGCTGTACCATTCTACATTCCCACCAATAGTAAATAAGTGTTCCTATTTCTCCACATCCTCTCCAAATTTACAGTATTCTGACTTTTTAATAGTGGCCAGTCTGATAGGTGTGAAATGATATCTCTTTATAGTTTTGATTTGCATCTCCTTAATCGCTAGTGATGTTGAACATTTTTTTATATGTTCATTGTCATTTGTATTTCTTCTTTGGACAATTGTGCTTTCAAGTCTTTCACCCATTTTTTTTTAATGATGGCTATTATTTTATTTAATTTTTAATTTTTATTTTTTTAAAGATATTTAGATTACATAAATGTTACATAAAAAATATAGGGGATTCCCACATGCCCCACTCCCCCACATCTCCCACACTTTCCCACATTAGCAACATCCCTCATTAGAATGTTGCAGACATTGCAATTAATGAGCACATCTTGGAGCACTGCCACAAAGCATGGATTACAGTTTACATTGTAGTTTACACTCTCTCCCACCCAATTCTGTAGATCATGGCAAGATTTTTAATGGCCTGTATTGGTCATTGCAATGTCATTCAGGACAATTCTTAAGTCCCAAAAATGCCCCCATACTACACCTGTTTTTCCCTCTCCCTGCCCTCAGAACCTCCAGTGGCCACTGCCTCCACATCAATGATATAATTTCGTCCATTGCTAGAATCACAATGAGTCTATAGTAGAATACCAGTAAGTCTACTTTAGTCCATAGTTCATCCCCCAATCCTGAGGTTTCTGGGACTGTGATGTCCCCTCCACCTCTATTTGAGAGGGGGCTCTGATTCCATAGGGCCGATAGATGGGACTCTCTTGCTTGCAGTTGTAGACTATCACCTTGGTATGGTGGTTGTCCATCATCACATCCTTGTTAGTTGTCCTGGGTAAGACCAATGAACTGGATAGTAGGTGTTGCAATTCCATTGAGATTCAGTTTTGCTCATTTTTCAATCGGATCGTTTGTCTTTTTATTTTGGAATTGTACTATTTATATATCATGGATGTATTGGATATGTAATTGCCAAATATTCTCTCCCATTGATTGACCTGACTTGTCACCCTTTTGACAAAGTCCTTTGAGGTGTAAAAGTGTTTAATTTTGAGGAGATCCATTTATCTTTTTTTTCTTTTGTTGTTCATGCTTTGGGTGTAAGGTTTAAGAAACTACTGCCTACGACAAGCTCTTGAAGGTGGTTTCTTACACTTTTTTCTAGTTTTATGGTTGCCACTTTTATATTTAGGTCCTTAATCCAATTTGAGTTAATTTTTATATGAGGTGTGAGAAAGGGGTCTTCTTTCTTTCTTTTGGATATGGATATCCATTTCTCCCAGCACCATTTGTTGAATAGACTGTTCTGGCCCGGCTGGGAGGGCTTGACCACCTTGTTAAAAATCACTTGACTGTAGATGTGAGGGTCTCAATTCAGTTCCATTGGTCAATGTGTCTGTCTTTATGCTAGTGCCATGCTGTTTTTACCACTGTAGCTAATTAATATCCTTTAAAATCCAGATGTGAGAATCCTCCAACATCATTCTATTAACTACTTTTTGATCAGATGACATGAATAATCTAATAGTTTGCCAACATTTTCCTGGTTAGCAAATGTTCCTCTAGGTTAACCTTATCAATTTACAGAATCTGATGTTATATGTAAATTTCTTTCACTACTTCACAATTTACCCCTAACAACTTCCCATTTTCCCTTGGTTCCCTTGTACTTAATCCAACATTTCTATAATTTGCTTAGCTGATCACAAGGCACTTCAGTTGATGCCCTCTAGAAGAGAGTTCACTTCTTTTGGTTCAATACAGTTTTACTGAATGAAGATGTCATGCTATTCAGTAGAAGATTATGTCCGTAAAATGGTGTTTATTCTTAGCTGTAAGCATCATTTTATATTTTACCCAAGTCATTTACTTTAAGCATAGAAATTTTCCAAAAATATGTAAGTTGAGCTGTGGAAATAATTGATTTTTGAACTAATTTGTAATAAAATAAGCTTTAAGGATATTCTGATGATCTTACCCAAGAATTAACATCATTCCTTTTTTCCTTGCATCTTCTCTGCTTGGAAATAATTCCCATGAACTTGCGAAGAATGTGTATGAAAAGAACGAATGTCTTTGAAAACATCTATACTTCACTCAGTTTCCCCCAATATGTTCATGTTATATAATAATAGCAAAATATCAAAACCAGGAAATTGACATAGGTTGTGCATATGTGTAAAGTTTTTTATTTCAATTTATTTCATTTGTAGTTTCATGTAACCACCACCACAATCAAGATACAGGACTCTTCTATCACCCCAAAGATTACTCTCATGCTGCACCTTTATAGTCATACCCATTCCCTGCTCTAACCATTCCCAAATCCCAGCAAAGAGTAATTAGATCTCTCTATATATAATCTTGTCATTTTGAGAATGTCATATAAATGGTCTCATTCAGTATGTGACCTTTTGAAATAATTATTTTTCACTCAGCATTATGTCTAAAAAATCCATCTAAGTTGTTGTGTGTATCAATAGTTCATTCCTTTTTATTACTGAATAGTATTCCATGGTATTATCCATTACTGTGTGTTTAGCCATTTGACTATAACAGGACAGTTTGCTTGTTTCCAGTATTTAGTTATTATAAATAAAGCTGTTAAGAATCATGTACAGGTTTAGTGTGGCTCTAAGTTTTCATTTCCCTGAAATAAATCCATGGGGATATGATTGCTGGGTAATATGGTAAGTATAATATTCAGTTCTTGTTGTTTTTTGCTTATTTGCTTTTGAGAAAGTTTCAAACTCTTTCCCAGAGTGACTGTACCAGTTTATAGTTCTAACAGAAACCTATGAAAGATACATTTTCTCAGCACCATCTTCTGCTTTTGGTAATGTCATTTTTAAAAACAGTTTTACTTGTTTGGATAAGCATGTAGTAACAGAACATGGTCTATAAATTTGCATTTCATTGCTGGTTACTGATGTTTCCCATCTTTACATGTGCTATTTTGTTATCCATATATCCTCTTAGGTGACAGCATTTCTTCATGATTTTTGTCTGTTTTTTTAACTGTATTTTTTACTGTTGGATTTTCAGAGTTCTTAATAAATTCAAAATATAAGTCCTTAGAATCACTGACTTATATAATGATTCTTGTTACATAACGACTCTAGTTATATAAGGATTCTTGACAGAATATGCAATTTTCAAATATTTTCTCTCAGTCTGCAGCTTGGATTTTCATCTTCTTAACAGAGTCTTTCACACAGTAAAACTTCTTAAGTTTGCTGAAGTCAAATTTATCAAAATTTTTTCTTTTATGGATCATATTTTGGTGTCAAGTCTAAGAACCCTTCTCTGGGCTATAGATTGTAAGGATTTTCTCCTATGTTTCTGTCTAAATGTTTTTGCAGTTTTATATTTTAAAATTTAAATTTACCCTATAGTTTGAGTTAACTTTTGCATAAGATATAAGGTTTATTAGAGTTTCATTTTTTTTGCCTATATATATATCCAATTGCTTCTGCACCATTTGTTGAAAATGCTGCCAGTCCTTTGAATTGTTTTTTCACCTTTGTCAGTAATCAGTTGGTTGTACTTGTATGGGGCTATTTTCAGGGTTCTTAGTTATACTCTATTGATTTATATGTCTAAAGCTTTCCTAATATCATGCAGTCTTGATTATTGTAATTACATAGTGCTTCTTGAAATCATTATTCTTTTTTATTCCAAAATTCTTCTACCTATTCTAGTTCCTTGGTCTTTTACGTAAACTTTAATTTAGTCTTGTGTGTATTTCCAAAACCCTAGCTGTGATTTGGATAGGAATTGTGCTAACCTGTATATCTATCAATTTGGATCGAATCTAAGTAGAAAAGACTATGCTGATTCTTCCAATGAACACGGTATGGTTCCCAATTTATTTTGATCTTTGCCTTAGTTTCTCAGCTGTTAAAACAAATACAGTACAATGGGTTGGTTTAAACAACGAGAATTTTATTGGTTCACAGTTTTGAGGTTAGGAAATATCCAAAATCAAGGCATCAACAAGGCTATACTTTCTCCCTGAAGAATCTGGCATTCTGGGACTGGCTGCCAGTGACCCTTGGTACTTGGCTTTTCTGTCACACAGCAATGCACATGGCAATTGACTTCTCCTTTCTCCTCTGGATTCTATTGACTTCCATTTCGCCCCACAGCTTTCTCTCTCTGAATTTCATCCTGCTTATAAAAGACTCCAATAATCTTCATTAAAGTCTGATTCAGTTGGGCCACACCTTATCGCTCTGAAGTAACATCTTATGGAGATCTTATTTATAATGGGATCACAACCACGAGGATGCTGATCAAGATCAAGAACACGTCCAAAACTGGAGTACATAATTCAATCCATTAAACTTTTATTTAATTTTTTATCAGC
>JAQZBX010008258.1:0-48488 GCA_029593785.1 Cabassous unicinctus
ACAGAGGGAGCAGTTTTTGAGAAGCAGTTTTGATGTTGGAGTTTTGATGTTGGAGAGAAGACCCCAGGAGAAGAGAAGCAAGCCGTTTACCTGATAGTCTACAGCAGACCTTGTGGAGACAACAGAGGCGCTAAGCCCAGAGAGAAACGCAGCCCTGGGAAGAAAGGAACCCAAGAAGCCTGAACCCTGGCAAACGTTGGCAGCTGTCTTGCTCCAACACGTGGCATTGGACTTTGGTGAGAGAAGAAACTTATGCTTTATGGCCTGGTAACTGTGGACTTCTACCCCAAATAAATACCCTTTATAAAGACCAACCAATCTCTGGAATATTGCATTAGTGCCCCTTTCGCTAACTAATACAGTTACTTTCAATGCCAGCCTACAAAAGGTAATTTGGCTTCCATCTCTCTCTTTAGACACATGCCTTTGAAGCTCCATGCTCCTCCTTAAGAGGTCTGGCTTTAATGAAGCCTCAATAAAGCAAAAACCACAATGGGGTAGAGACAGATGCCCAAGGAGCCCCAACTCTTCTAGCACTTGCTTGTTCAAATCTTTTCTGCCAAGCCTCCAGACAAGTAAGTTCTCCAGATGAGTCTAGCTCCCAACTTTTGGACTGCCCCAGACATGTTAAGTGGAAAAGAAATGAGGTATCTTCACTGAGCCCTGCCCAAGCTACTGATTCTTGTTTGTAAGCAAAATAAATGTTGATTTAAACCACTAATCTTTGAGTTGGTTACATAGTCATAGTCACCATACACATTTACTCTGGGAACAGCAAATTATGGCAGAGAACAGCTGCCTAAATCATTCATTCATTCACACATTTCCACAAATATTTATTAAATACCTATTACGTGCTATTCACTAATTCCAGGTGGTGGCTATGGAGTGGTGAGGTAAACAGGCAACCTTTGACCCCATGAAACTGAAAGAATTTAAATGTGCTGACAATAACAGGCTTATAAATAGTCTTTGATATCCTATTGCAGTGGGAATTATTAGAAAAATATAGGAAAAATTATTGCTATATAAATGGTGATGGAAATATCTGGCATCATTCCTTTCTCAACAGTGGTGCTTACCCTTCTGCTAATCATATCTCTCTGGGCACAGGAGGACACAATGCCATGCTTCATTAGAATTTGCTCTGAAGAACAATAGGGAAGATTTGGGTGAATGAAATTCTCAGAATCTTGAAGTCAGATCCTGTGTTTTATAGACATCTCTTTCTTTGTATTAAATCATTTATAACAATCACCATATTGAGATAATATGATATTTTATGGTGTTTTGAAACTTTTTGATCAGATTGGTCAGAAAAGAATAATTCTAAAATGGCCTTAACATTGCTTGATTCAGTGAATAGATAATGCTGGGAATCCCAACCCAAACTTACTGTGTAATTTGAATTGTGTTAAACTGTTTTAAACTTTCTTCGTATGCAATATACTTCTCATAAACAGCAAAGCCAGGAAAAAATTAGGGAAGCTTTGCACATTCTCATTATGCAAACTTAATCCAAATGGAGGCTCTAATACTCTTCTCTATACCGTGATAAATCTCCAAACAGCTGAGAATTTTTATTGGGAGGATGAATCATATTATTCCATTTAGATTATTTCAGCATTAAAGGATATGGCTTATTCACGCTGCAGATGATAAAGCCATGTGGTCAGGTTAATGCTAAAACTGACAAATGCTGTGCCAGATTTGAGACTATATGGGAAATTTTAATTAGAAGTTTATAAAACCCTGAAAAATCTCTAAAGGGTTTATCCTTATGAGTGAACGTAAAGCAAATTTAGAGCTAATATATTAGCTAATAAGCAAGGAATGATTAAATGAAAAACGGAGGCTGGTACATCATTTCCACAATGGTCTCCTTTTAAGGATAGCTATGGAAACACAACTTCAGCCACTTGTAGGAGGTCCTATGCTTTTATTCAACAAAAACAATCAAAAATGTGCTTCACTTTGCCAGAGAACATGAATCCCTATTCAAGTTTATGCTACTTTTGTCTCACTGAGACATTTGAATCTATCACTACAAACTACTTTTAGACGTATGTTTTACCCCCACTATTAACCCATAATTATTCTACTTTCTTCACGTATTTGTCAGTAAATTTGTCTGACTACAAGATTACAAGAGAAAAAGACACTTTGTTCAAGGAAAAGGGGGAGATGAGAGACATTGATTATTGATTTATATGCCAGAGTGACCATTTTTACTTGAAGACTATCTTACAAGTTGCTCTAAGGTGCTAAAACACTATTACCATGGACTATTACCCCAACTATCAATGGGGTTTTAATAGATACAGAAAACCATTTTTAAAATATACTCTCAAAAAAGATAAATCCAATGCAATTCACGTAAAGCCTAATGCATTATGTACAGTCTGTGCTTAATAAATGCATTACTCATAAAATATACATTCACAAGTCCTCCTTTCTTATCAATAACGCAATCAAGCTCAGCATAAGGTTATCCAGAAATTCTGTATATTTTATACAAAAATATAATCACATGATTCTCTTTTAAAATCATGCACAGATGAAAAGAAGCAAGAAATTGTTACCTTTAATATTTCATTGTATAAAAGAATTTTCTATTTAGCTTACTAAAAATATTGCACTGTTTCTTTGTCTTTCACGTTTCCCAGCATAGAAGGGGGAAAAAGCAGCTCTTTATTCCAAACCGAGGCATTGATCTTAAAGTATATTACAGGTAGGTAATTGAGAATAGAGTTACCCTGAAGCATTCAGGGACTTTCTGTGTTACAAAGACCATATTTTGATTATCTGTAAATGGACATATTGTTAGTTACTGATCTCTAAAGGAATTTGACTGTGTTTGTTTCTTTTAATATTCTTTCTCCATTTGTCAGAATGAACAACCCATATCCAGTGTATGAGAGGTTAGGCAACCAAATCACATTTCTTTGGCAGAGTTTGCCTAGAGCATTTCTTAAGGATTAAATTGAGTGCTGGCAATGTGGTATCCTCTGATCTACTATTTTCCATCTGGCCAAATGACCCTTTAACTGCTGGATATCCCCCTACCTCTGTATTTTTCAATTCTCATTCTATTGATAAACAATTGATTATCAGGTTAAGTCGGTTCTGGTTCATTCCAGAACAGAAGGCAGATTCTATAGAATATTTGAAATGTTGGCAGCATTCTTGTAGCCAAAATTAAGGTTTATTATTACAGAACTAAGGGAGTCTTTAGAAAGACAAAACAATGCAACACCAGCTTTTGCTTCCTCCTACCCCCACCTCACCCCACCCTAGTTTAAATTGTTTAGCATTATTTACTGCCCACTGGCAGACCATACAGTTCTTCCCAGTACCTGCTAAGGCATCTTTGTATACTTTGCCAGCAAAATCTCATTTAGAAAGGCAAGTACCAATTTACACGAAGCAGGACTTTGTATATCTCTCACATTCCTTTTTCTCTCTGACAGGCAAGGCACCACAAATCTCATTTTGATTTCCTTATTTAAAAAGTGTGATCTGGTTTATTGGAAGGCTCATTAGTGCCATTGCCCTGTGATGGACCACACATCTTGATGAGAAAGACAGATTGTTTGGATGCCTCCCTACCCTGGCCATAATAAAACCCAAATGCATCCCCCACAAGCCTCGGAATTTAGATCTTCAGTTGCTTTGTGTCTTGATAGCCAAGACAATGAGCATTAAAAAAACACAGCCAGCCCCTTGTCTTTCCATTAAAAGGAGCACCCCATTAATGCATATGTGACTTTCAGGGAAAGTATAAGAAGCAGCTACTCACCATATAGTACTTTATAACAAGAGTGCTGAGATCAGAAAACAACCATGCTCAGCCATGGGGCATTAGCAGTGGATCAAGAATCTATACAGGCATAAACTCGGAGACTTGCCACCTCATCTGGTGAAACACTGGTCTCTTGGGTGATAGTGTCCAAGACACTTACTCTTCTCTAGTCTTCAACTTCCCCTTCCAAAAAGATTAGTCATATAGTATCTTTATCCGGGTTATACACGGGTTATGCCATGAGTTAAAGTTAATTAAAGATTAATTTTTCAAAATAAAGGAAGTTGTAGAAATAAATTTATTGTCTTAGTTTGCCAGAGCTGCTATGACAGACACTGCAAAATGGGATGGCTGAAACAAGAATTTACTGACTCACATTTTGGAGACTAAAAGCACAAAGTCAAGACGTCAGCCAGGCCATGTTTTTTGGGGGAGCAAGAGTAGTATTCTGGTGATGGCAATCCTTCATCACATGGCAATCTCTCTTTCTCCTATCTGGCTTCTACATCTGGTTTCTACTGGTTTCTGGCTTCTCTGACTGCATTCGAATTTCCTCTCTTCATAAACCTCCAGTAATATAGATTAAGATCCAGCCTGATTCAATCTGGCCACAATTTAACTAATATAAGATCTTCAAAAGGTCCTATTTACAAATGAGTTCACACCCATAGTAACTCTGATTAAGATTAAGAACATGTCTTTTGTGAGCTACATGATTCAATCCCTAACACTTGCCAACAATAAAATGATTATAACAGTTCTGACCTTGGGGAAAATGAAGCAAAATCGCTGCTACAGAGTGAATAATCTAGAATTCTTTTTGATTTTTTAAAATAAATGTGTTTTTACACCTCTAATTAGCTATGTGTGTGTGTGTTTCACATTCCTGGAGTATCTAACAGAGTAGGATGGCACAGAGTGGAAAGCACACTGGCCTTGCAGTCCAAAAACCTTATTTTGTCTCCGTGTCTGCCACTTACTCACTGAAATACTTGGATAATCATGTAACCCCACTGGGGCACAGTTTATAGCCTTACTGGTCTCATGGAGTTGCTGGTTCTAAACAAAATAAAAAACAAAACATAAGTAGATTTCTGGAATTAATTAGACCTTAGAGATCATTTATACCAATCTTTTTATTTTATATGAGCAAATTTAAGCAAAAAGAAGTCAAGTAAATTTACCAAGTTCATCCAGTGGTTAAGTACCAAAATGAAATTAAAGCCAAATTGTGATGATCCAATAAGATAATTTGTATATTATTGCTATTATTTATGTAGTTATATAAATAAAACTAAGATACCACATTTATCACAATTAAACTAAAATCCAAACACTTAAATAGCTGTACATAATAAATAGCATTTATAATGCATACCACATCTCTCCCAAAGTTGCCTTAAAAGATCCTGGCATAATAACAATGATATTTTCTGGGCTTGCCTTGCTTCTTTTCTCCAGTATTTTAGAAATATAAAAAAGAGTTGAGACATCACATATGTAATATAGTTATAATAATGGGATTTAGAAATAAAAATTTTCTAATTTCTTATCACTTCATTGACTGATTTATCAAAACGGTTGTGGAATAATCAAATTGATATGTATCAGTGCTTGGTTTCATTTTTCCTAAGATTTTCTTTTAAAAATAGAAATAATTAAATGCAATGTAGTATCTTGAGTTGGCTCCTGGAACAAGAAATTTTCATGTAAGTGGGAAAAAAATGGTGAAATCCAAATAGAGCCTGTAGTTCACTTAATAGTAATATGCCAATGTTGATTTGTTAGTTTTGACAAATGTACCATGACTAGGTAAGAAGTTAACGTTAGGAAAACCTGGCTGAAGAATATATGGGAACTCTTTGCACTAACTAAGCAACTTTTCTGTAAACCTGAAATTATTCTAAACTGTAAAGTTTATTATTTAAAAAAATGGAAAGAAATTGGTAAATGTTGTGGATAAACGCATACCAGGCCAAGCAAAATAATCTTAAAAGAGAAAATGATGGAAGAAGGTGGCTTCTAATCTCAGCAATACAGGGCCATATTTTCCCTAAACCCACAAATGGCACTCACTTAATCCCAACAAAATAATAAGATACTTGCTATAATTATCCCCATTTTAGAGATGAGTAAACTCTAAAGCCATAAAAAGCCATAAAAAGTTTAGTCACTTGCCTAATGTCAAATGGTTAATGCACTGTGGGAAATAGGATTCAGGCTCTTTTAAACACCAGGCTTTGCAGCAAGAAAATGACTTGTTTTCCTTTCTATGAAATTTTAATTGGCTGTGTCCTAATAATGATTTACAGTGCTTATTGAAATATTTATTTCAATTTTTCCTTGCAACCTTTTCATTTTCTCATCTTATTCAGGGAGTTAATCCAGAATGGACTTCGTGAAAACTCTTAAGCTGAACTCATGTTTACAGGTCTTGAGTCTTGGCTGAGATGAAGCCAGGCTGCAACTGGCAGAAATGGAGAGAATACCCTCTACCTATTCTGCATATTTTATCACCTGAGACTTACAGCAGCATAGCTGTGTCTCAGTTCTCACAAAATCCCTCCTGAGAAAAGCTTCTTCAGGTTTTTTAAATTACAGATTTCTTTCTCTTATGGCTTAGAACTAGTCAAAGGGGCAAGACTGGGTTATAGACATGACTTTGTTTTGTAATGCTTTTCATCTTACTGCTTCATCCTATTCCATTTTCCTGTCTCTCCTGTTTCTACCCGAGAGCTTTTATGACGTTTCTTTCAGAGGCTACATGCTCTATCCCATATCAACTCACACAAAATGGAGCCAAGGATCACAACATGTTAGCCAACTGCTCACACTACAAATCTAGGTTGAGGCTCAGCTGGGACCCCCTACTGTATAAATCAATAATGTGGTTAAGCAAAGAGGAGAGAACAAAGGATGGTATTCTTATGAACTTAAATTTCACATCCCAGAAGTTTTCCAAGGGACGAAGTATCTATGAATAGAAGCATCTTTCTGCACATCTGGAGAAGCCTCAAAAAATATCCGCTGCTATTTAGCAATTTCAAATTTCCAAATAAAAAACGAATTATGTTTGGAAAGGTGCAGCATTTCCCCAAGGGAGCTCCAGCTGCATTTATGTCTGTATTCCCTAAACCTGCTATAGTGACAGTCCCAGGAGACACACAGCTCATTAAAAGATAAAATATATCCACACCTCCACATCTGCAAATGAGACCAGCCTCAAAGGACTGTTGTGAGAACTAAATGAGATAATGCTGTAGAAACACTTGAAAACACTAAAGAGACTCACCATTGTGAACAATTAATTATTGTTAAAGTAGGATTGTCTCACCTCCTAAAACAGCTGAGATAGGGTTATGTAGTGAGGTTTTGGGCATGTTTTTCTTGCCCTTCTTTTTGCTCTGTGATCATCTTTCCTTAGGGTAGCTTTTTGCCATAAGGGCAAGTATTAGAGAAGAGAGATTTCAAATTTTTGGCTTTAAAGTCAGTCCAAAGCCTAGTCCTTCAGCAAGCCTAGGAGTAAGAGTAGAAATATTGAAAATAACAAGGGAAACACTTTTTCCTCTGTCTCCAAGTCACACTTAATAAAGATCATCCAGTCTTGGAAGAAAGGAGAATTGGAGAAGGACCTTAGTCCGGTCCAGGTGGTCTTTGCCATGCCGTCTAGCCCCAGAGTCCCTGGGGAGGAAATGTGGAAGCCATAGATATCTGGGAGATTCATGGGCAAAAGGATACTATGCTTGTTTCTCTCCTGGAGCCATAGGGGATGGCATATGGGAGTGGAAAAAGACAGCTGTCTAGAAGTGCCCAAAAAGAATGCCCCAGACATCTGGACAGAGCCTCAGCATGCCCCAACAAGGTGCTAAGAATTATCCTTTTTTTTTTTTTTTGGTTTTTCATTTCTCCAGTATAGCAGAAATTTTTGGAGAAATTACAGAAATGAGTTGTGCCAACCTAAGGATCCTCAGATTTAGGATGAAGGAATTAATCTACAGACACCAAAATTGTACCCCTGAATTCCAAACTTAGTTCCCATGAAGGGAAGTAAGTCCCACTTACATCTGAGGGCCAAAGAGCCCAGGCACACTCCTCTGTCCACTGATACCACAGCACTGAGCTGTTGCCCCAGTGCCCTTTTAGCTTAAAATTAAAATGATTTTTTTAAATCACTGAATTTGACTGAATTTACCTGCAACTGTATGGGGGAAAAATATCTTCCCTGCCATCAGGTGGGGATATGGTGTGAGACAGAACTAGGATCAAGACTCTCAGCAGTGAACTTCAAGCACTTTCCAGAAAAAAAGAAGAAAGAAAAGAAAGGCATGAGGATATTGACAAGAGATCCAAAAACTTATCCTTCTCCAGCTCTATTGCTTTGATGGCAAGTGACAATGAACCAAAAAAATGATGGTCATTATAAGAAATCTGACACTATCTCTGCCTGACAATAAATGTGGCTCTGCCTGTGTATAGAAAGGTTTTAGGTGTGAAAGTCTGTAAGTGTTTGTGAGAAGAGCAAGGATGTGGAAAGTGTGGAAAGACAGGTAGCTGGAATGATAAGTGTATAACATGGGTGATAATATCTCAATATATCCCAGAAAGCTCACAGACTTCAGAAATTATCAACACACACACATGTACAGATAAACAAAACAATAGGTAAAACAGAGCAAATGGGGAGCAGATGTAGCTCAGTGATTGAGCACCTGCCTCCCATGTACGAGGTCTCAGGTTCAATCCCGGTTCCTCTTAAAAAAAAAAAAAAGAAAAAAAAAACCAAGCAGAGCAAAAGATGGCATGAAATGTGGGACAAGGGATTCTATGATTCCATAAACTCTTTCTCTGGAAATTTAGTCTATCTTCAAGCAGACAACCTGTGTTATGTTTCTCTTGGGAATATGATTTTATCCCAACTTTTTCCAAAAATAATTAGCATTCTTAGCAGAATTATAGTAATTTTATATATGTTTTCTAATATAAAATATAATACGATGGGCAGGTTGGAAATTTCTATGATATGGCACCCAATCATACTGTGTATGGTGGTAAAGAATAAAAGTTTAAATGTTTTAAAAGCATTCTAGGAAACGACAAAGGCCATATTTTCCCTTTGTTATAAATAAGGAATTCCCATTGAAGTCTATGGGGTTTTTAAATAAAAATCATTAGCAAATATGATCTGGCAATTCCACTACTAGGAATATACCCAGAAGAATTGAAAGCAGGGACACAAATAGATAGATGCACACTAATGTTCATCGAAGTATTATTCACAATTGTCAAAAGTTGGAAGCAACCCAAGTGCCCATCAGTGGATGAATGGATCAACAAAATGTGGTAGATACAAACAATGGAGTATTGACTTATTACTCAATAAGTCCATGAATTTCTAGTAAGCATCATATCAGCATGCCCCAAATAAACTCTTGCTATCCTCTCCTTAGAAAAATACTCTATACCTTTCCTATATTTTCCCATCTTAATGAATTGCACCACCCTTCTTATGGTTGTTGAGATAAAAAAGGCTGTGTCTTTTCTGCCTTCCCCTTGCCTCCTGATTACAATCTATCAGCAAATCCTAATGGCTCTATATCAAATAACAGCTGAAATCTATCCCATCGTTTCAGCACTAGTGTGCCAGGACTACAATAGCCTCCTAACTGGGCTCCTGGATTCTACTCCATTTAATAGGCAAAGTGATTTTTTAAACATATAAAGTTACTTCCAGTCATTAAAATGCTAAAAAGAAAAAAGTTAAACAACCACACACACACACACACTCAAAAATCCCCCCACAACCCTTAGGATAAATCGAAATCCCTTTCCATGTTCTCGCCATGACCTCATGCTCCTCATGCTCTGTCCTTGTCTCACAGGTCTCACGCTCTCACACTGTCCACCACACACACTGGCCTTCCCGTTGTCCTGAGCACCCCACCCCGGCTGGGTGCCTCATAGAGGCCTTTGCGCTCGCTCTTTACTCTGCCAGGAACACCTTGAATTTTGCATAATTGCTTCCCGCTCATGATTTATTTCTCAGCCAACTGTCAGCTTCTTAGAAAGGCCTTCCAGAATAAGCCTTTGCAATGTGATCCTGATAAGCAAAGTTTAAAATATTTATATATGGCCCTTTATAGAAAACATTTGCCAACCTGGCCTATACCAAATATTATGCTCTTTCCATTCCGCTGTACTGCCTATCTAGAACAGTTATGATACTGATGTTTAATGCTGCAGAATACATAATCATTTTACTAAAAGTTATTGTATTTGTGTAGAGGAGTCAGATTAGAAACAGCAATGATTTTGGCTGTAAGACATTAACCAGTTATTTTAATTTCATAACATTCTCTGTTTTTTCTCCCTTTAAATTCCTTTGTTAGAGCAAAAGAAAATAAGTCTAAATGTGGAATAAATGTAAATATTTCCTTGATCTTCATACTTACTCTGGGTGAAATGAAAAAACATAGTAGTAATGAGAATCAGAAAGCCTCTCTGGAAGACTTAAAGGAACAGAGCAGATCTATAGTGGAGGATTAAGAATGCTTTTCCGGACATCCCCACACCTTGTTTTCTCAGTCTTATTCATTAGTTATCAAATTTTCAGAAGCCATTTTTTCTTAAAGGCTGATCATGTACTAGGAAAAAAGAGAGAAAAATAAAAGATTAACCCCAAATCAAACTGAGACCTCGTACTGCCCATCACTAAAGGACCAGCCAATTAAAATGCAATGGGTGCATACAACAGAATAATATGTAACAGAATTAACAGCAGTTTGGACATTTTTTGAAAACCTAGTGTTGCATGCAAAAAAAATAAAAACAGATAAAAATCAATAACACTGTTTTTGAAATTAAAAACAGATACAAAACACTACATATTTTATAAGTGTACATACACTGTGAAGGGTAGATTTCAAATGCTTGAGCATGGATGCCTTTGGGGAAGGTGGGTGTGGAGGCCAGGAAGAGGGGGAAATAAATAAATAAAACAAAAAGACATCTGCAACCAATGAGGAAGGTGAGCCTGGGGTGTAAGTGGCTCAATTATTTGCACATGCTGTACACAGGCAGCCAGGCAGGCTAGCAGGAAGGAAAGAAGGAAGGGAGGGGGAAAGGGAGAGAAGGCGAGAGGGAGGGAGAAAAGAAATGGGCATGAGTTTGGAAAGAGGAAAATATGAATGATGGGAAATATATAACTCTCTACTGATCATTTCCTTGAGATTTTGATGCTAAAGTCCCTCGGGATGTAACCCTTGCTGAGTGTGGACTAAAGCCACAGTAGTAGCTCAGGGTGCTAGGATTAGAGGCAAAATAGAACAAACTTAAACACAAACTGTAGAGAGACAGTGAGGCGCTCCCAAATGTCCTTTTCCTTTTATCAAGCCTCAGACTCTATCCTGACTTATTTATGCCATCTACTGGTCCTTTCAATTACTTGTCTTTCCAAAACTCTCACTCTTGCTGCTTGACTTGGATGATTTTACAGTTATTTGGGAGCCCGTAATGAGATTTTTTTCACTCAAATACTCAGTATTTTGCTAAAGACATCTTCTCTGAAGCAACCTTTTGCCCCAAATCGGTATGCTCCAACTTAAGCTATTTCTTTGTTGACAAAACTCGACGGACTTAATTCCTCTGTTAGTAACCTTTCAGGGAAAAAGAGCATACAGCTTCTGATGGAGGCAAGGAAACAATTTACCAAATTTGCTATTAATATCAGCTCTGATTTTCCTTTTCCAAAACTGGAAACTTGCTTTCATTGGCAGTATTCTTATGTCCACCTAATATGCAACCGTAACACTTTCCCATCTGAATTCAAAAGATTTGCAGAAATTGGTTCTAAATCTTGGGGATAGATTTCTAGTTTTTTTGTTTGTTTGTTTAATTAACTTTAAAGTTAATTTTGAAGTATAGCAATTGTACTCACAGTTGTATGTGTGTTATCACATGTCCTTTATTGTTTTCCCTTTGCCTTTCTCTTTTAATTTCCTCAATTATCAGAACATTATCTTGCTTGACTCATCAAAAGATTATAAAGGTCTGTATTTCTCATGCTGTTTCAGCCAGACAGCCAATCACTTACTTCATTACTGATGATCCTCCAGAACTTGAGCAGGAATCTACTCAAGTCTTATAACTCTTCATAAATAGAATTCATTCACTAACCAATGAAATATTTTTTAAAAATCCTGTCTCATTGCATATTTCCTTCCTGACAGAACACAAGTCATATTAAATCATTTCTCATTCATGTTTAGTGTCTACTATCCTGAAGAAGAAGAAAAATCAAGCAAATTATTCCTGGCATAAACAAGGAAAAGCAGCTGCTGTGGATTCCAGAAACAGATTTTCCTCAGAATATTTCACCCAGACCTCATAAAATCATAATGTTCTTGTTGCAGGGAAAGAGTACTGACTCTCCTAATAATCCTGAATATCAGGAAAGACTTGAAGCCCTAAGACAGTGGTCAGAAAACTAGCCCCTGTGTCAAATCCACCCCATGCCTGGCCTGTGTTGGTAAAGCTTTCAAACTAAGACTGATTTTTACATTTTTAAATGATTGGGGAAAAAAATTTTTTTTAAAGAATATTATTTCCTGACTCAGGAAATCTATGTGAAATTCAAATTTCAGCATCCATAAATAAAGTTTTATTGGAATACAGACACTCTCATTCATTTACTTGTTATCAATGACTACTTTTGTAGAGCTGAGTAGTTGCAATAGAGTCACCATGGCCCACAAAGCTGAAAATATTTACTAACTAACCCTCTATAGAAAAAATTTACCAATCACTACAATCAGATCAAAGCTGAGAGAGGTGAGGTCTATGAAGTCCTTGGTAGAGTCTGCAGCCAGGGAAAACATGAGAACCAGTGCAGCCCTTCTGCTCTGAAAAGCCATTTCTCTTTCTCTCTCAAACTCTCTCTTTCTTCTCATTGCCTGACGCCAGACTCAAGAATCTTGGGGTACTCTTATTGCTGTATCTATGATGTGTTAGTTCACTTTGAACTACACCGAGAAGTGGGGAAAACAGCTTGGCTTAAATATTTCCTCTGTAAAACTTGGCAGTGGATTTCTAGAAGTCTGCAGAGGCTAATTCTGAAAAGAGCTGGAAAGCCCCAGGTATATCCACGCAAAACAAACAGAGGTTCTTGAGAGTAGGGGCCTTATTTTATAATATCCTATCCATGTTAACTTCAAGGACAAAAGTCAAGCCAAAAGGTGGGTTCAACCTTGTCTGTGATGTCATGAGTTCCTCGGTAACTCTAAACTCTTTTTGAATCACTACCCCAGTGAAACTGGAGCAATCTTTAGACTTGTACTTCTGACCTCTAACTGTTAATTAGCAAATGCCTCAAGGATAAAAAGTGTCAGGGAAAGTGAACTCACTTCACTGGGGTTTTTTGTTGCCAGTTGTTTTTGTTATTTATTGTTTTGTTTTTGTTTTTGTTTTTTGTCTTGTTTTAATTTGTTTAATTTCCGGTTGCCTTGGTTCCTCTCCAATGCTTAAAAATAACTGCATTTATGTATTTTTCTTTTTCAGAATTGTATGAGTTCTCACTTTTGTTCAGGACAGAAAGTATATTCTGATGCAAACTACTTTATAATACCAGAAATGGAATCAATTTCTTTTCTCTTTTTAAAAGTATACAGCAGTTCTTTCTTACTGTAAGTCTTTTTCTATTAAGATTATCAAATGATAAATCTGTCTGCTTCATTCCACCAAAAAGTGGCCTTTAGGCTACAAATTCTGAGAGCTGTCTTTATAGTAAAAAGAATGTCTTCACTGAGTGTCAAAGAAATGAAATTTATAATATCAGAGACAACACAATATGAGCTACATAAGAAAAGAATTTGGTCCCAAGGAGATCTTCAGAAGGTAGAAAACCATTGAGAGATTGTATGAATCTGTGATGACTATTCATGTCTGAATTGCCATTTGGATGTTTTCAATTGTCCTTTCCATCATGTTTCCATGCATATATTGAGCTCAGAGACAAAATACACAGAACCCACAAAATAGTCCCAAATGTATTAAAGAATTTGAATCCATCTTAAAACCATTCAGAGAAGCAACATTTTACTTTTGGTAATGGTGAAGTAAAATCATAGTGGAGAATTCTCCCCTCAGAAAATAACTATAGAACCTGGACAAAATATGAAAAGAAATTACCACAGGGCACTGGAGAATGGAGGAAGACCAATTGGAGTAGGCAATATACTCTTACAGGAGAGGAGTGGTAGAAAGTAAATTCTCTATTTCTGTGACTCTTAGTCTGTTACTAATAACAATCTGAGCAGCTGCCCAATAGTAAGAGTGCCAAAATACCTGTATTCTTTCTGGCTATAAAAGCCAGAAAACTGAGATTGGGAAATTGATACTGAATAGAATCGGGAAATCCAAGATGGAAAAGAGCTAGAGAAAGGATCTCCATATTTTGTCTAGCTACGTCTCTGACTGAACACTGACCCACACATGCATAGAATAGAATTCACCTGGTTTTAAAGACAAATATCTGAACTGAAAGCACAGCACTGCCCAAGAAACAGAATTCTCAATTAAAGCCCACCCAGGAAAGATACCTGCTAAAATAGAGGAGAAAAAGAACTCATCACAGGAAAATGACAGAATCTAGAATCTTACATTCATAATGTTCAACATACAAACCAAGAAAAGAGAACACATCCTCAAAAGAAAAGAAAATCAGTCTAATCCATGAGCTAAACCTCTGTGAACTAAAACAAAATAGGCTCTCAAATAATTAAAATCTCAGAAGTAAGAAATCTTATCAGAAATATAGAAACAATAAAAAAATGGAAATTCTAGAAGAGAAAAGTACAGAATATTTAATTAAAAATAATAAAGTGGATTTAACAGCTGAGTGGAAATGACAGAGGAAAGAGTAATTCAACTTGAATATAGAACAATAGTAATTATTCAAGGTGAAGGATAGAAAAACAATGATTGAAAAAATTTTTCAAAGCTCTAGGGAGATGTTTTGTTATATCAAATGGCCCAAAAAGCATCTAATTGAAATCTCAGAAAGAAAGGGGAGAGGAATGAGATAGAAAAAATATTTGAAGAAATAATGGCAAAAAATCCCAATTATGATGAACTGTACACATACAAGATGCTCAATGAGCATGAGGCAGAATAAACACAAAGTAGCCCACACCAAAATATGCCGTAATCACACTGTTGAAAAACAAAGAGCAGCAAGGGAAAAATGGTACATTATATCCCAAGGAACAGCAAGCTGATTATTATTGACTTTCATTAGGAAATGTGAAAGCCAGAAGAGAATGAAACATCTCTAAAATACTAAAAAAAAAAATTTTAAAAAAAGCTTCAAACCAGAACACACAACAATAATATGTTTCTAGAATAAAGGTAAAATAAAGGTAATTTCAAATAAATAAAACCAAGAGAATTCATTGCTGGCAGGCATGCACTAGAAGAAATGCCAAAGTCTGAAGGGAAATGATACCATATAGGAGCCTGGATTCTCAGAAAAACAATGAAGAGCATTTACAATGGTAAATATGCACATAAAGGGAAAAGACAATTTTTCTCTTTAATTTTCCCCCTCTTAATTTTTTCATGAATCATACAAGTGTTTTAAACAAAAATTATAACGCTGTCTTGTGGGTTTCATATAGTTGATAGACGTAATATATATAACAGTATAATGTAAACCAGTGGTCAGCAAACTTTTTCAGTAAAGGTCCAGAGAGTAAATATTTGAGGCTTTGTGGGCCATATACAGTATACAGTATCCACCACATATATATGTATATGTATATGTATATATTATATTTAACCCAAAAAAGGCTGGAATGTAGCACCAAGCTTAAAAGCCCAGCAACAGCACCCAAACCTAGATTCAACCTTGGCTCCACTGAGTGCCGGCTAGGTGACCTTGGACAAAATTGTGTTTTCTTGGCCTCTAAGGCTTCACTTGAAAAGTAAGAACAATCTTCTATCTCAAGGGCTTATGAAGAATAATTAAGATAATATTTGCTATAGCATTTTACCACATGAAAAGTGCTATTAGCATTATTTTTATTTTCAAGGATGTAAAGGTAAAAGTACAGCGTCAGTGCTGCATGCTAAAAAGACAAAGTGGAACAAAACAGGATGGGAGGAAGAGAGAGATATTGAAATATAAGATGGATAGAAATCAAAGAAAAACATGACTTGCTTCACAGTTTTACCTGGATCTGGCCCTTTCTGATGTTTTTCCCAGCTCTAGCTAGGATGCATCACAGAAGAGTGAGTCACTCCTTTCAGACTAGGTGAAATCCCTCTAAGTCAGTAGTTTTTTGAGAGAACCCACAGAGAAGGAGACTGTTTCATTATTAATTTGTGCTTTCATAGTTCTATCTGATTCGTCACCTGTTTGCAGATCCAGGTACTTTCTGAAAAATACTCAAGAAAAATGAAGTAAACATTATATTTTAAATTTAGTTCTACTGCACATTAATGGCTTTCCTTATCTTTGATTTTCGTGAAGGGATATGATTACCCCAAAGTGTCATATAAATTAATGAATGATGATTTAAAGGAATCATGGCCTACAATTAGCTCTTGTGAGTCTTTGTCTTATAATCCTGTATATAATTCTAAATTTCTGCAATGTATTCATAATAACTGGCAGTGAGGGAAAACAACAATAATAAATGTTGTACTGAGAAAACAACAAAGTTAATATATTGTGGTTTTCTGAGTTGTACTGGTTCTTAATGCAATCAATTCTTTTTGTGACTAACAGCCAAAAAGAGAAAGCATTAAATTAGCAACTAAACAGAGCCATCATCCCAGTCAGTGATCACTTAGGAAGCACCAGGGCCTACGCTAAGATGGTTCTTTCCAAGTGTGGTAGTGTTCCCAGTTCATCCTTTCCTTTCTCCTACTGATTTCCCTTCTTTCTTACTATTACTTGGTCTATCATTCCCCTCTTCTCCCTCTTGCCCAGGTTTCATTACCTGTTATGAGCTTGTCTCTTCTTGGTCACACAAACTTAACCTAGTTGAAGTAATGAAATGGTATTCTTACTTCTCTGGACATACAGTGTTGTCATTTAAGCTAACAAAGTGGCAAAATGGGACCAGTAACAGACATAATATTTGGTAATTTTAAATGATGTATGAAAACAAAATAAGAATGGATTGACTCCCCCACCACCACCCAGATGGCTCCCTCGTCTTTTGCTCGTTGCTTTTGCTCATTTGTGCTCGTTGTCTGCTTGTTGTCTGTTTGTTTTTTCTTTAGGAGGCACCGGGAACCAAACCCGAGACCTCCCATGTGTGAGGTGGGCACTTAACTACTAGAGCCACATCCACTCCCTGCTCATTTGTTTTTGCTCATTGTCTGCTTGTTTTTTGCTCATTGGTTTTGCTTGATGTCTGCTCATTGTCTGCACATTGTTTGTCTTCTTTAGGAGGCACTGGGAACTGAACCCGGGACCTCCTAAGCGGGAAGTGGGTGTTCAACTGCTTGAGCCACATCTGCTCTCCTGGATTGATTTTTATATCCTATTTTGATTCTACTAGGCTGTAAATTGGATAAAACTTGTTTGTGATAGAAAACTAGAGGAAGGTGAGTTAAAAGTCACAGAAACATGGGCTTGTACTTTGCAGGTTGGCAATGTCTATTTTTACTCATTTTGCCCACCACCTGTTCCTCAGAGATGTTTTCAAAATCAAATTATATTATTTAGAACCTCATATGTTGGAAGCTTATACTTTATAAAATTTTAACTGCCTTGACTTATATATGCAAATATTTACATCAGGATTTTTACAGTTATAATATCATAGAATTTCAAATCTCAAAACTAGCTTACAATTAATCACATAAATTCCAAGCTCATTATTTTATGGATAAAAGAGCTGAATTTTACAGAAGTAAAGAGGTTAACCCAAAATCAAAAGCCTACATAAAAATAGAGCAAAAGATTGAACCCAGGTTTCCAGAGTTTCATTGTAATGTTACCCCACTCGGACTCTACAATCTGGAACAATCTCTTGCACAGTGGAGAATCTCATGAATAATAATCATGATGGCTGGAAGGAACCACTTTTCTTCAATATAAATAGGAGCCCATTCTTGTAACTCAATGGTTTACATGATTTTCAGACTAAGTGTATTTTCCATTTATGTGACAGGCAGAAAATTTAGCCCAGAATGAGTGCTGAATGTTTTAAAAATAAAATGTGACTGGAGAAGAAGAAAAACTAGAACAGCAAAAGAGTGAGTCTAGGAAACACGGAGTCTGGAAATCTTAAAGAATATCTCAAATTTGTGGAGACTAAGAAGAATTCTAAGTTTCTAGGTATTGCTAATCTCTTGGAGTGACTAAAAACCAAGACCTGTGCTGTTGAAATTCATGTTGTTGGCATTGCTATGGTACAGTTACATTGTATCATTTTAATTGAATCCTGGTGGCCCTGTCCACATCCCTCAGCCTCAGACAGTTCCAGTACCAAAGAAAGCCACACTGGACCAAACAGGAAACCAGTATCCAAAGCAGGCCAAGGAACTTACAAAAAGGAACTGCCTCACCATCTCATGGGTCATTGCAACCAAACTTTGTGCAGAATGGACCTTCCTAAGTCACTTGCACAGTCCATGGCACATGGATGCTCAATAAATAGTTATTGAACAGGTGAATGAATAAACAAATTAATGAATTCTCTCTTGCCAGAACATCCTTAGTTTATGATTATATCTGCAGACACCAACCAAACAGAACATTTGTGTTAATAAATCAGACTCCACTTGTAAAGGAAAAAGACCCAGGCCACAACTTCCTTACCCAGTGTAGCAGTTTGATATTTATGAATTCCAAAAAAAAAGATATTGATTATGTTTGTAAGCTGGTCTGTTCTTCTGGGAGTGATAACCTTTGATTATATTAATTTCAGCTGAGCTGTCTTTGATTAAATTATGTTAAGATTTAGGGCTTTGATTGAATCATATCAATAGGGTATAACTCAGGGTTGGGTCCCCACCCTCTTGGTGGGCTATATAAATGATAACTCACTCAAGAAGACACACTGAAGAAGATACACAGAGGAAGGGAGAGAGAGCTCCATAGACACAGCAGAGGAGAGAACTTTGATCCTGATGAGCCATTTGACTGATAGTTTGCAGCTCTGAGAAAGCCCAGAAAGAAATAAAACCTATGCCAGCCTGTAGTTGAGAGAGAGAGGAGTGCTGAACCCTTACAGAGATCCACAGCCATCTTACATCAACATGTGGCAACAGACTTTGGTGAGAAAGTACCTCTTACGGTACCTTGAGTTGGACTCTTTAGGGCCATGTACCTTTAAGCTTTTACCCCAAATGCATACCCTTTATAAAAGCCAACAGATATCTGGTACTTTGCATCAGCACCTCTTTGGCTGACTAATACACCCAGTGTAGCTTCATCTTGAAAACAAGACAAAAACCCTCTCTGTATTTGGAAGAAGAAAATAATCTTTCAAAAACTCAAAAGCACTTATTTTTATAAACAAATTCAGCATATGCCAGTGGTAATGATTCTCAAAAGAAAGTGGGGCCAAAATCTTGACATCAGTTGTAGCTTCAACCTCCCCATGCTTCAGGATGAAAGTTGTTTTCCTACCATCCTGAGGACAGTTGAGCCAAGAGGAGTCCTCCCTGGTGTCAGAGAGACATACTATATGCCATATTACCTGTGTTGTGGGGTGGAGACACACCACCTCAGGGAATGTTCTGTGGAATTAGCTCACAGGCTTGGACTGAAGTGTGCACCTGCTCTTCATTTGGTTCTTCAGGGTGCAAGGCTGTGTCAGGGTATCAGAGCAGCAGCAATGGGAATGCCTGAGGTATGGCATTTAGGGACTGAATATGACAATTGCCAGACTCGGCATTGTCAGCACTGATGAGAGGGAAGTAGCTGCTTGTTGGGAACTGGAGTTAGGGAGCAGCTCTGCCCACATCAATGGAAGAAGAAACCAAGAGTTGACAGCTCTAGCAGGTAAAGTTCTTGAGGCACTCAGAGAACTTATATGAGAATAAAAATTTTCTAGAAATAGTTCACTCTGTTGTAGATAAATTCAGACAAAGACTTCATATGTGTGTATGCCTGCATGCATGTGCATGTTTGTTAGCATTATTATTTCAACCCATATTCCTTGTTTCATCACCATCTAGGTTAACAGGGCCTAAAGAAATACCTGTAAAACCCAAATTATTGAAAAACATCTACTAATTCATTTATACAGTCTATAAAGAATGGAAACTTCAGTAGTCAGTTTCATACATGTAGTGTATCTTTTCTATGAGTGTATTAGTCAGCCAAAGGGGTGCTGATGCAAAATATCAGAAATAGGTTGGTTTTATAAAGGGTATTTATTTCAGGTAGAAGCTTACACTTACCAGGCCATAAAGTATAAGTTACTTCCCTCACCAAAGTCTATTGCCGGCAGATAGCTGCCGACATCTGTCTAGAGTTCAGGCTTCTTTGGTTCCTCTCTTCCCGGGATTCTGTTTCTCTCCCAACTCAGCTGCTGTGCTCTTTCTCCACAAGGCCAACTGTAGACTATCAGGTGAATGGCTCGTTTCTTTCCCCAGGACTTTCTCTCCTTCCTCATGTCTAAGCTCCTCTGTGTGCTTACTTCCAGGTCTCCAGCTCAAAAACTCAGCATCAAAACTCCAACTCTGTTCTTTGCCATGTCTTTTATCTGTGAGTCCCCACCCACCAAGGGTCGGGGACTCAACACCCTACTGACTTGGCCCAATCGAAGTCCTAATCATAATTTAATCAGTTAAAAGTGATACCTCTGGCAGACCAGTTTACAAACATAATTTAATATCCATTTTTGAAATTCATAAACTTCTACAATGAGTAAAATTTCTCTGGATGGGATACAGTGACTTTTATTTTTCCTAATATATTTGATCCACTCCCAAGGAATTTCCAAAACTTTTAAGCCCTTGCTGCTTTTAACAGAATCTTACCACAAATCTCAGATTTTATTTTCAAACCAAGTTTGAAATTTTTAAAAGACATGATTTTAAAAATTCATCTTGAATAATTTAAAAAAACATGGAAGGAAACTTTCTCTTGCCCTGTAGAGGCTTACTAATAGACTATTGTTAAGGAAAGAAATTGCACTGTATTCCTCAAATATTTTTAAGATATGATCCCTGTTTATGTCAAGGACTGAAAAACATTACTTCTTGGGAATCATTGAAGAAAACCATTCTCTAATACCTGTGGTTTTAGTGATCTTTATTCTTCCTCAGTTCC
This sequence comes from Cabassous unicinctus, assembly GCA_029593785.1. Lineage (NCBI taxonomy): Eukaryota > Metazoa > Chordata > Mammalia > Cingulata > Chlamyphoridae > Cabassous > Cabassous unicinctus. The sequence continues at coordinate 21,093 of JAQZBX010008258.1, forward strand.
CCACTTTTTTGGTAACAATACCAGAACTCCCCAAACTTTGGCACTAAAGAAAGATCTGAATCTGTGGAGATTCATAGTCAAAGCAATACCAAATATTTTTAACATTAGGAGAGAAAAGCCTAATATATGATTATGTTTCAAAGCAAAAAATACTGCTATAAGAGAACTATAATCAGAGTAATGTAAAGCTATAAAGAACAGATGGAATATTTTATTTTAACTGGTAGTGTGAGGACAGTTGTATATTGAAGTGGTATTCAAATTTGTTGCATTTAACAAGAAAAAAACATTGGAGGTTGCATACTAGGCTGCAGGAGAAGAATAGGAAAGGTCTGTAGGTATGCGCATTTATCCTCTGTTTTGGAACAAAGCTGACCCCTGCAGACTGCTTTTTCCAGGCTTCCACCTCAATTGGTTTATGACCAGGTTTAACCAATGAGAGATACTGGCAAGAGATTGGAAGGTGGGAATAACCGCGATGTTTGGCTAGTTCTGCTCGCCTCTCAGTCTCGTGGGCATGATCTCTGGCAAGCAACAACTGCCTTAGTCTGAACCAGGCTGCTATGATAAATAGCACACAATGGGGTGGCTTAAACAACAAGAATATATTATCTAACATTTTGAAGGCTAGAAGTCCCAAATCAACGTCTTGACATGTCACGCTTTCTCCCAGAGTCTATAAAGTTTTGATGCTGTCTTGCAGCAAACCTTGGGGTTCCTTGGCTTGCATCTCTGCTCCTTCATATGGTAATCTGCCTCATTCTCTGACTTCTTCTGGCTTCTAGCTTCTATATTACACTAGCTGTGTCTTTCTCATGCCTCCAGATTCCATGGGGCAGCCCTTCACTCTGTGGTCACAGTTCTTACCAGGAAAATCCACTAGGGTTTTTGTTCATCAAACGTGTTCAGATTCTCAGTTTTGGTGACACCAACTTGGTCACACAGTTCTTCAAGTCCTAAAGGTGGTTGCGGGTAACCTAATGCGTTGCTTCTCAGCTTTCAAATCACTTACATAGCCAAATTTCTACGTTACGTTATCTTTGCTTAAAATACCCAGTGTTGCTTCTGTTTTCTGCATCATGTGTGGTGAATACAGGTGGTCGTTAGACTGGTTAATAAAAGGGATAATGGCTTCAATTCCACCTCTCTTTGCCTTTTCCTACTTTAGTCCTTTTCTTTTAAAACGAGTTTTTTGTTTTGTTTTGTTTTCAATTGACTTTTAATGAGTCAGGTTCACATCCTATCAGCTCTTAAACGCTTTCTAATCATTTCATTTAATCTCCCCAAACATTAGAAAACCTCTATTACGTGCCAGAAACTGTGCTAATTGAACCCCTGCCCGCAGCCATGTAATTAAATCATTAACATATAATGCTATAATGCTTGAATCAGTATCTACAGAGTCAGCAGAATGCAATGACAGAGAACTCAATTCCTAATTGGTGGGTGGTGGAGGGGTATAGGGGATGGAAAATCATAGAAGGAAGGTCAGGGAAAGATAAATAATAATAATGAGCATTTATTTAGTGCTTACTGATTTTCAGAAACATTTCAAAAAATGTTTTTATATATATACTAATTCATGTAATCCTCAAAATAATTCTCTGAAATGGGTACTCTTATTAGCCCCATTTACCAACAAATAGAAATTCACTGCCACAAAGTAGAGGCAAATTTAAATCATATTGTATATAGTCTGACCCAAATTCTTAACTTCTCTTTAATAACTTGTGCCTTCACACACATATATACATACATACACATGCATTCACACATGCCACACAATTACTTTCATCTGGGCTTTGAAGGTTTATAAGCTGAGAAGTAGAGGCAAGTTTTTCTGAGTTGGAAGAATTTTATGAACAGAGGCATAGAGGTAAAAGCATGCATAAATATGGTGAGGAAAAGGAAGTCACTCAGGGGAGCTCTTGTTTTTTTGTTTGTGTTCAAACATGTCCAGATTAAGAGAGCCTAGTATGACATCCTAAGTTGTCTTTGGACTTAAAACTATGCAGCTGAATGAATCCATTGTAAGTCTTTGTGGATAAAGTGTTAGCAAGGAAGTAGTCATATTTTCATGTTTTATAGCAATATGCTATAGTAACCAATTTGAAAATTCTTGGTCATACCGAATAATCCTAAATAAACTATAATTTAATATTGAGGAAATGTGACATTTGAAGCCTAATGTTTCTACTGTTCCACAATGCCTGGTTTATAAGTGGATTCAAAACTCCATTCCTCAGAAGCAATTATAGGTGGGAATCACATTTACAAAAGACAAAAGCATGAAGTTTATGTATTAGTTGGCCACCATAAGCTTTAAGTATTGTACAAATTCCCATTCTGCATGTTGACAAATACGTTAAAATTGGATACATTAATGCTAGTTTAAAATGCAATTGTGAGTGAATCATAGGTATGATATAATGCTTGACATAAAATGTAACACAGCACTTCCAAATACTATCACATATTCAATAGCAGAATCAAATTATTTTCTATTTACATATTGCATTTATTTTTAAAGTAACAGATTTTTAAAAATTTTCTGTTGCCATAATTTTCTATCACGGCCTTATACTTGTTTTTATTTTAGTTTTAGCTTCAGAATTCTATCTTAATATCTCCATTTTGTAGAGCATCAGCCACTAGGGGGCAGACATGACCAAGCCATTTAAAACGTTTTTATTTGCTATAAGAAATATAAATTTATATTTGAGTTATAGTATGTTCTTGAAGCCAAAGATGTATTTCCTCTAAAACTACAGGCTCAGACAAGCAAAAACAAATTATAATTCAACTTTCAGTCTTTCTCATTTTCTTATGTAGCCACCAAGTGTCTTATCTTTTTCTATCACAATAAAATTAAAGTTATGATGGAACGACAATTTGTTGCTAGGTAGGATTGACAATTTCTCTCAGTACCTGAGTTTGTGTTTCTATTTGTGAATACTATGATACTCCAGTTTTTTGTATTATGTAATTTAATCCTTACAGCACACCTATGAAGTAAGTACTTTTTTTTTTTTTATAGAAGTTGTGGGTTGACAGAACAATCAGGCATAAAATACAGGATTCTTATATACCACCCTATTAGTAATACTTTGCATTAGTTTGGAGCATTCATTACAATTGATAATAGCACACTTTAATAATTCTACTATTAACTATAGTATGTGGTTTAACTTTGGATTCACTGTGTAAGGGTAGTTCCATGATTTTTTAAAAAATTTTTATCCTGTTACTGTATATTCAATCTAACATTTCCCCTTTAAATCACATTCAAATATATATTTCAATATTGTTAATTACATCCACAATATTGTGTTACCATCACCACCATCCCTTACCAAAATATTTCCATCACAACAAACAGGAACCCTCCACAGTTGAAGGCTTAACTTCCCATTCCCTATCCCCAACCAATCTGCTGGTAACCTATATTCTAGATTCTGACTCGATGAGTTTGTTTATTCTAATTGTTTCAAATCAGTGAGATCACACAGTATTTTCCTTTTGTGTCTGGCTTATTTCAATCAAGATGACTTCAAGGTCATCCATGTTGTTGTATGTATCAGGACTTCATTCCTTTTCATGACAGAATAATAATATTCTGCTGTATGTATAGACCACATTTTATTTATCCATTCATCAGTTGGAAGCATTTGGGTTGCTTCCATCTTTGGGTAATTGAGAATAGTGCTGCTATGAATGTCAGTATGCAATTATCTTTTTGAGCCCCTGCTTTCAATTCTTTTGGGTATATACTGAGCAGTGGGATTGCCGGGTCATATGGTTGTTCTATACTTAGCTTTCTGAGGAACCACCAACTGCCTTCCACAGTGGCTATCCCATTTTTCCTTGCCATCAGCAATGAATGAGTTTTCCCATTTCTCCACATCCTTTCCAACACTAATTTTTCTTTTTTTTTTTAAAGAGCACCCATTACAATGTGTGTGAAATGGTATCTCATTGTAGTTTTGATTTGCATTTCCCTGATAGCTAATGATGTTGAACATCTTTTCATGTGCTCCTGGCCATTTGTATATCTTCTTTGGAGAGATGCCTATCAAGCCTTTTTGCCCATTTTTTTTAAATTGGGTTGTTTGTCTTTTTGTTAAGTTGAAGGATTTCTTTTTATATTCTGGATATTAAACTTTTATTGGATAAATTCACAGAGATGAAATTAGATCAGCAGTTATTTATGGCAAGGGATGGATAGAGGAAATGAAAGGTAACTGCTAAAGGGGTAGGGGATTTTTCTTTTTTGGAGTTATGAAAATGCTCTAATATTGATTACAGTGATGAATGCACAACTCTCTGATTATACCAAAAGCCATTGAATGTACATTTTAGATGGAGTATATGGTTTGTGACAGTTTTCAATAAAATTGCTTTAAAAATAAATTTAAAAATATCAGTTAAAAGGAAGCAACCAACCAAACAAAAAAACCATCTATCGGATATGTGGTTTCCACATATTTTCTCCCATTGCGTAGGTTGTCACTCTACTTTCATGATAAAGTTCTTTAAGGCATAAAAAGTTTTTAATTATGATGAGGTCTCATTTATCTATTTTTCCTTTTGCTGCTTGTGATTATTATTATCCCCATCTCTAAGATGGGGAAATTAAATCAAGGCTGTTAAGATGTCACATCTTATGTGGCTGACTATGAACTCAGGCCTACTTTTGTCTAATTTCAACTTTTCTGGATGTTATTGCTTCTCATTTTTCCTGTTATAATTATGAAATGTATAATACATGCCAAAAGGGACATCAATATATATGTGTGTGCAATTTAAAAATTATGGTAAGGTAAGTGACAATTCACCACCACCTGGTTCAAAATAAAAGACATTACCAGACCCCATAGAAGCAAACCTTATGAGTCCCTCACTGATTATAGTCCCTCCCTTTGAAAGGTAATCAGCAGCTTAACTTTTGTGGTCATCTATCCCTTTCTTTTCTTTAGAATATTGTGAGCTTTATATAAATCTAATCATAATGTTATTATATATATTCTTTCATGTCTTGCTTTCTTAAATATATTTTTAAGATTCATCCTTGATGTAGTTTTTAACTATAGTTCTTTAATTTTCCTTGCTATATGGTATCCCATTGCAATGTCCTACATTATAATTTATTACTCATGCTACCATTGATGTATATGAGGTTGTATCCAGTTTGGGATTATTATGAATAATGCTGCTACAAAAAATTTTATTCATGTATCTTGGTGCACATGTACAAAATTTCCCTCAGATATATAACTGAGAGCCAAATTGCTAGCTCATAGGGTCATCAACAAACTGTGGTACCTTCATGCAATGAAAAAGTACTCAGCCATAAAAGGAAAGGAACTATTGATACATACAAAAACATGCATAAATTCACACTCTTTCTGTTGAGTAAATGAAGTCAGACATAAAAGAGTGCATTCGTGTGATTCCATTTATAAAAATTCTAAAAAATGCAAGCTAACTTATAATGATGGAAAGCAGACCAGTGGTTGACTGGGAAATTTGGGACCGGAATTGATGGAAACGTTTGTTATCTTAATGGCAGAGATGGTTTCACAGATGTATTTATACGTTAAAATTTAGCAATTTTTACTTTCAGTATGTGAAATTTATGACATATCAATTATACCTAAATAAATATGTAAACAAATTTAATTATTTAATTTGGATTTTATTACTAACCTATAGAGTATTTTCCATCTGTTAATGGGCATTTGAATGTCCTCTTTTATAGAGTAGCTACTTAAGTCTTCTGTCCATTTTTTTTTAATAATTTAATTTTATTCTAGATCTGTAGGAGTTCTTTATACATCCTTTTATTAGTCCTCTGTCAGTTATACATGTTGCCAATATGTCCTTCTAATTTCTGTTTAGTCTCCTCATTCTCTTAAAGGAATTTTTAATATAAAAATTGCTTATTTCAATGTTGTTAGAATGTTTCTCTCTTTTATGGTTAGACTTTATGTCTTAAGAAATATTTTCTTATCCCCAAGGTGATAAAGATATCCTTTTATTTTACCTTCTATAATAAGCCTTTTAGCATTTAGATATTTAGTCCACCTGGAATTGACTTTTGTATAATGGTATCAGAAAGGGTTCACTTTATTTTTTCCATTTGAATCATCAATTGACCCAGCACCATTATGAATGGTCTGTTGTTTTCCCACTCATCTGTACTGCCATCCCTATCACAGTGAAATGTCCTTATATGTTTGAGTCTGTTTCTGGACTCTCTCTTCTGTTCCATTGATTTATTTGTATACTCCAAGTCAAGTTACATTGTCTTAATTAATATGTCTCTTTACAACTGTTTTCATACATTGTTCTTTAAAAATACCTTGGCTATTTAAGGCTCTGTGTGTAAACTTAAGAATACTTACGTCAGCTGCTTCATACTATGTTCAAATTATGTTTCAAAATTTGAAGATATCTATTCCTACTATGAAATATTTATTATTTTACAAATTTGGGCATACCACAAATCATATGGTTTATTGTCACACAGCTATAAATCGGAAAAACCTTAATTCAACAGTTATTTGACCCTGTTTTAGGTTCCTAGGCTGCTCAAAGTAGATACCATGAAATGGATTTGGCTAAAACAAGGGGAATTTATTAGCTTATAGTTTTAAGGTTGTAAAAATGTCCAAATCAAGGGATCATCAAGGCAATGCATTCTTCTGGAAGACCAGCTGCCAGCAAGTCTGGGCTCCTCTGCCGCATGGTAAGGCACATGGTGGCATCTGCTGGTCCCTCCCTTCTCTTCTGGGTTTCATTGATTTCAGCTTCTTGTTTCCATGGTGTTTCTCTCTCTCTCTCTCTCTCTCTCTCTCTCTGCCCACCGCGCCCCCCTTCATTCCAGTAAGAGGAATAAGATCAGTTCTGAGTAAGGTGGGTCACGCCTTAACTGAAGTAGCTTCATTAAAATATGCTACTTACAATGGGTCCAAACCAACAGCAATGGATTAGCTTTAAGAAAATAGTTTTTTGGGGGGGTACATATGGTTCCAAACCACCACAGACTAATAAGGAAAATATTAGGCCTTTCCATTAATATTGAGGAAATAAAAGAATGTCAGACTGCAAGACACACAGCAGTGCTCCATTTATTCCTTGTGTTTTTGAGGAGTGTTTGCTTAATTGGTCTTATACTTTGATAAGCCCACAAGAAGGTTCTGAGTTGCTGCACTTAAGCATGGAACAGGATGGCATTATAGAGCAAAACATGATATCCTGTCCAAGAAAATTTGCTTATTGACTGCTGTTTTTCTAGCCATTCCACACTTAGGACATGAATAGTTATTAGAAATGAGGTTGAGTCTGTAGATAACCTCAGCTCAAGGAAGCCATCAGCCCTGGAAGCTCTTTATCTTTTATACATAATCAGTCACACAGCTCCTTAGTCTCTGAGGTAGCTGCAGTTCATTAGTACTGGTTACTCATTACTCAGTCACATATGGTTGGGCTATTTCAGAGTCCTTAAACAGATTCTCACCTATCATGGATCCTATATTATGTCCAAAGAAAGCTGACCAATGGCCAATTTTTCAGGTAATCCTAAAACTACAAGAAAGGCAACAGTACCAGTTCTTAATTTTTCTTTTCCTGAATTTTGTGAACATATACTTGCTCCAAATTCCTAGGATACTTCATCATAATTCTTACTAAAGCAATTTCAGTGATGTTTGAGACACAAAAGTAGAAATGCTAAAACACAGGAGACCACCAAAGTCTGCAGCATTAAATTAGAGTTAAAATTCCATCAGCAAAATAAGTTTACCATGAACATTCATCTCACAAGTGTTTTGATATTCCTTTACCAGATAAACTATTTTAGTTCTTCTTTAGCCACTATTACTTGCATATTTCATAGGTATTAGACATATAACTTTTCAAAATGAAATTTACTTCTTCCCCTAACCAATCAGTTTCTGGATAAAATGCATTCAATGGGGGGAGATGTCATTTCATGTGGGAGGGTCATTATCTACATAGATTTTCTTTTCATTTAGTTGTATAAATGGTCATCATATCCTTTACTTCACTAAGTATCTAAGGTAGAGAGTTTAGCACACCATACATCAATAATCCTACTATGTCATTTCACTACTTTTCCCAGTAAAAGAGCTTTTTTCCCATATGCCATATATTTTCCTTTTATCAGGGTAGTCCCCAGAGGCCACTGTCAGTAAATTTTGGATACCATCTGGTTTGGGTTAAAAAACATGTGCCAGCAATCAAATAATAAGATTTTACTGATAAAAGCTTCTGGATAGCATCTGCCATCCATAAGGAGGAAATGGTGTTAATCCTTAATCTGTCCAATCTCTGTCAGATTTACCAGGGGGAATGTGAGCGTATTTTAAAGTTATGGCACTCTGGTTATGAGGAAATAGCAGCAAAGACTGAATTCCCAATGATGGCTTGGCTGGCCATAGTGTTTCCATATGTGCTTTGTACAGCCTAAGGCTCTGGTGCACCCAGCTTTTCTCTCTTCTTTCCTTCCTTCCTCCTTCCCTCCCTCCCTCCTTCCCTCCTTCCCACTCTTCCTCTCTTCCTCCCTCCCTTCCTTCCTTCCTTCCCATAAATTTCAGATAACTCATCATCTTTCCAGGTGCTCTATCTAGCACAAACAAGTTTCCTGGGAGAGAACTCCCTCTAGTATTATCTGGGTTAAAATCCCTTCTCAAAATGGTGCCAAGCCTTTAGAAAAGCCATCTATACTTGACTCAACACATCAAGTTCAATTCCCAAGTCTTCCAAATCCATCTTGGGATGTTGGGACCGTTTTCAGTGAAGCCACTAAAGTGTAGTTGACATGGAGTACCTGAGCTGTGAACACTATTCAGTTATACAGTGGACACTGAAAATGTTGGTCCCCCAGGAGGCTGTCAAATGAACATACAAAACTCATAACTGCACTTCAATTTAATATGTATAAGGCTTCCCATAACATCCTTTTCAAAGCTTTGGAGGCAAATCTATCAGTGATATTTGGCCACAATAATAGGCAATTGCTCACTCTCTTGGACAGGATTGTGATTTCCTGAATGCCCTGTTAGCCTAATTTTCTATCCACTTTCACTTCTGGTTTAATCAAAAGAGCAAAGGAGACTGACCTACTGGAAATGCAGCAGTGGCACATTTCCTTTAACAGTAATACCTGACTGAGAATCACAATCTATCTAGTCCAGTTCAAAAGTAGGATTTCTCTCGTCTATAATAGAACCAATATCATAAAGGTAACCAGCAAAATGGGACTAAATTGAAAATTCCAACCAGCTAATATTGAGGTGAGTAACCCTTCTGAGCCCATCCTTCAGGAGGGAGGGGACTTGTTTATCCCACCATGGATCAGGCAAAGCGATCCCAGCTCTCAAGCCAATCATCTCTTTTTTTTTCCCCATCACCTTAAATGATGAGGTGAATTCAGCATCCTGTTCAAACATATTTTTTCTCCAATCCTGATCAGATTCATTGTTTTTAAATTAATCAAAATTGACAGGGATCTGACAGTGCCCTTTAGTAAATCCATTTAATTTGGAGTAGATTTCTCTCTTCCAAGCCAGCTATAATGAGCTACCAGGTCTTTGTGGCAACACTGTTAATCTCTTCTTCATTTCTGTTCCTTATCAACTAACTGAACAGATCCACTCAGTTTAGACATTTTATATTCCAATTTACTTTTTTCCATGATGATTTTATAATATCTGCAGTCTCTTTGACACTCCTCTCTTCAAAGAGTGGAGCGCAATTATCTTCCCTTTAAATATGAACCACATTTAGTTATTTGCTTTTAATGATTAGAATGTGGTAGAAATGTTTATATATTAATGCCACATCTTTACAGTGTTGTATTTTCCTACCTACTGATATGAAATATGCCCATTTATTTGTGTATTTTTAAAATATCCTTCAATATCTTCAAAATACATCTCAAAAGTGTTCATTTCTCTCCCTCTCCATTTCCATCCCCACTCTTTATCCATCACTTTAATCCAAGCCTGGATCATTACAAAATCTATAAAATTCCTACCTCTCCCTACTAACTTGTGACAAAAAGTGAGAAAAGATTTATGAGACTAGAAAAATTCAATTGGGTCCACTTGAAATATCTTTAAATGTTATAAGACTTTGAAAATACATAAGTTGCAGAATTTCCTCAAGTTTGGAGGGCTTTAAAATAAATATCAGAGGGAAGCAGGTGTAGCTCAGTGGTTGAGCACCTGCTTCCCATGTACAAGGTCCTGGGTTCAATTCCCAGTACCTCCTAAAAGAAAAAAAAAGTTTTAAAATAAATATCAGCGTGTTTCATCAATTGCTAGTATTAAAATATAACTCTTACTGATCTGAAATAAGCAAATTCATAGTGTCTGAACGCTAGAATACAGATTATCAGGGGACAGGGTGGGGAAAGGGAATAGGTAGTTAAGGCTTAAAATGTACAGGGTTCCTATATGGAATGATGGTAATGTTTTGGTAATGGATGGTGGTGATGGTAGCACAACATTGGAATGTAATTAACAGCACTGAAATATATATATCTGAATGTGATTAAAAGGGGAAATGTTACATTGTATATATAGTAACAAAATTAATTTTTAAAAAAATCCATGCAATTGCACTACACAAGCAGTGAATCCTAAGTTAGACCAAGGATTATAGTTAATAGTACAATTATAAAAATGCACTATCATCGATTGTAACAAATTTTCCCCACCAATGCAAATAGTTAATAATAGGGTGGTATGTGAGATCCTGTATTTTATGGGTAACTTCTCTAATAAAGAGAAAAATACACATACATACCTGAAGGGCCAAAGACTGAAAAATCCAATTAAGTAATTGACCTGTGGTACACAATGAAATAACTGGTGATGTGTATAGCAAGAATGGCCATACATCCTTGTTTGCATGGCACAGGCCTGGTTTATACCTCTTTTCCTGGCAATTAATGGTCCCCCTTTCATTCTTAAAAGTCACCCAGTTTGGACCATAAATGAAATTTTTACTGAGTGCATAACTTAAATCCTAGAATCATGTTCTATATAGCCACCTTTTTTTATGTTATATGGTAACAGACATAGCAACTATATGTAGATTAAGTCCATCTTATATCACCAAAAGGAATTCAACAAATGTCCTAGCCAAAAAATACAAAAAAAAAAGTATTTGGTCTAATGCAATTGAAGTACCCTGAGATGGTAATTGTCTTCCTTAGTAAAGTAGTTAGTGAGCATTCATCTACCAATCCTAAGAAAATATATAACTAAGTATAGAAAGTTTTAAGACAATAAACCCCATATTTTTAATATTTTTGTATCAAGAAGGAAATTGTGCAACTTGTTACCTTATATATGTGACAGATATGCATAAATATACATTTTGGGTCCCAATTCTGCACCCTTTTCTACAAATTACCTTACTATGACATTATTGTGGGTGGATTGAGTTTTTCAGCCCTTTGATCATGGCTCAGCCATGTGACTTGCTTTGGTCAATGGCAGGTGGATATTGATAATGGGCCGATACTAAGCCAAGATGTTAAAGGGCCTTGCACATTTCCCACAACTTCTTGCAATTCTGCCACATAATGCATGCGGAGACCTTCCCATAGGAGGCTGCTACCTCTTTGTCCTGGGCCTCAGTATGCACACATCTGGAGTGGAACAGCCTTTGCCACTTCAACCCAATATCTGCAACCTGAGGCAGAGCCCCCTCAGCAGAGACCCTCAGCCAAGCCCATTCTAGGGCAGCCAAACCACAGCCAACTACAGATGCAAGTAATAATAAGTGATTATTGTTTTAAGCCACTGAATTTTGGACTGGTTTCTTAGAAATACTTAGCCAAGTATAATGTCCTAGTAGGTCAAATTCCTTATATCTCTAACTTAAAATAATTAATTAATTAATTTGAACTTGTGGATTTAAGTTGAAATCTTGTTAAAATTGCATACATTGGGGTATTTAAAGTAAATTTAGGTCAAGATATTAGATCTGTAAGAATCAGTTAGGACTCAGGAAGTGTAGTAAAACAATTAAACCACTAAAATAGGAAATTAAATATATTGTTTCTAGATGTAGTTTAAAATATTTGAAACAAATGGAATCAAATATGTCCAAAGCCCCTCTAAAAGGGATTGGTAGTATCTGTTACAGCTAATGTGGTACATACTCTAGGACTCAGAAATTCTGTTCTTAGGTATATACCCAACAGAAATGCTTCCATATGTTCTCCAAAGATAGGTATTGGAATGTTTATAGCAGAACTATTTGTAATAGCCCCAAACTATTAATTACACAACTGCTTAGCAATGGTAGAATAAATTATTCCCACAGTAGAATAATATACATCTACAAGACTAAGTGACCTTTATAATCATGCAATAATATAAATTACATAAATATATAATTGCATGAAAGAAGTCAGACCTAAAAGAATAAGCAGTATATAATACCACTTATATAAAAGATAAAAACAGGCAAAAGTAATTTATGCAATTAGAAGTCAGGACAATAGTTAACCTTGGTAGGGTAGGTAGCGACTAAACCAGGGCATAAGGGAAACTTCTGGGATGCTGATGATGTTCTTTTTATTATCTGAGTGCTAGTTTTATGGCTGTGTTCTGAATGTGAAAATTCATCAAGCTTTATAGTACTTATGAGCTATGCCCTTTTTATGTATATATTGCACTTCAATATAAAGTTTAAAAAATTGTTTTTAATTTTAGATTGATTTTTTTAGAAAACCTTACAATCTAAAAGAAAAAGAAAATATCTTCTGAGAATCTAGTAGATATAGATTACAATACCTCTACAGCTCACAGCCAATCCAACATTGGCCATGCCATGTCTGTACTTAACTCTGTTTCTGATAATAAATAACCTTCCCTAGTCAGGTATGACCTAAGACGTGCTGGTCATATTTTCTTTTCCCCTGGACAAAATTATTATTCCTAGGGGTGAGCACATGACTTAAGTCAGGTCAGTTCATTCTTTTTGAAGGGTATTTCACAATGAAACTGGTAAAGAAAACTTCTCTTTCTTCTCTGATCACAAGGCTGGTTGAATGTGAGCTTGATGCTTGGCTTCAGATGGTTTGATATTTATCATGAATCCTAGCCTGAGAAAATGACAGCAATATGCAGAAATAAGGAACCAGGGATGTGTGTATTTGTGGTATGTGGGTATGGGGGGTTGGGGGGAGACAGAATAGCTTTTGAGTTCCTAGAGTTAATCACCTGTGAGGCCAGTTTAATCTCACCTCTTTCTACCTATGGTTTGGTCACTTGAAGGAATACTACAGTCATCTTTTTTTTAATCCTGTAGTTTAGGTTGCATTTTGTTACTTGTAACTGAAATAGTAGTAACTGCTCGAGTAATCAAGCTGTAGTCTCCTTTGGCTTTAGCACTGAACTCTTATTAATATTAGTTGTCTCATCCTGGAAGAAGGATTCAGATATTACGCAAGAATGGCTTTAGATTAAAGAATAAAGGATAACATGTTAGATGGGAAGCTAGACAGACTAAAATCAAGAGCTTTAGTAACAAATTAAGAAGATAAAATTAAGATGAAGGGAGAGATCAGAAATGCTGACACACCATATTAAAATAAACTTTTTCCAAAATCTCTCTCTCCCTCTCTCTCTCACAGACACACAAACACACATGCACACACACACATTTTGGGAAAAAGGTTAAAATAATTGATTTGTGATTTGACCTAGGTTTTAAAAGAAGAGACTTTATTTTTTCACAGATACAGAGACTAGATCCAAAAGAAATTATGATTGTGTAATACACTTACTGACTTCAAATGCTGCTGTTCCTAGCTTTTTTACATGTACATAATTTTTTAGGTGCATGTTCATCCTGAACACAAATGAAACACACACCTTCAGTTATAGCTACTCCTCTTTTTCTTATATTTTCTCATTTCTTATTTTCACTCCTCTATGATGAGATAAAAGTTAATAATGTGAAAGCTTCACTTGTTTCTTTTCTCTTTTTCAACATTTCATTCTTCCTTTCCTTTGATATCTGAGAAAAGAAAAATAAAAGATTCTTAATGAATTTCCTAGGGAAAAGCAACCAGAGGGAAGAACAGTGGGCACTGAAGTCTAAGACAACCTTTAGTTTAGGAGCACATGCACCATGATGAAGGGAGAGATGGAGAAATCAAGATGGTAAAGCTAGGAGTATGAGAGTTAGCCAGCAGTTTGAGAGAATGAGCAAATTGGAACATAAGATATTCTAATTTGATTTCTCAAGAACTAAATTATGCTTGGATATCTGTGTAAGATTTGAGTACAAGCTGAAATTTTGTCATCTTTTATTGGGACAGTGCAACATGCACTGTGTGCAGATTGATAATAGAGGATACACATACTGCTAAATTCTCGCACCATAAATATGAAAAGCATATCCCCTCCACATAAGAACTGATGATAAAAGCATGAAGCAAGAGTAAGATGGGGGAGAGGAGGCAGAAGTCAAGTCAAAAAGTCAGAAACCCAATGAAGGAGAAAATAATAATCAAAGATCACATCTGTTGAGAAACAATGCTGACCCAATTAAGTTCTAAGTCCTAAGCAGAGAAGCACAATCTGAAAGAAGAGGGCAGGGATACAGTTTGGGATGTTCAGACAGAGGCAATGACAGAAATAGGTCAGTTCAAAAATTCCATCTAAAAACAAGGAGAAGAGAAGTAGTGCAGATCCCTAGGATGTATGCTAGGGGAAAAATCAAGAAATGTCAGGGGAAAACCTCATCGACCCTCAGAGAGAGAACTGCCAAGTACCCAATAGATCCAGGCAGGAGGGAGCCAAGTAGCTGATATAGTCAAGCTTCTATACCACCAAATGCTTTTATCCCACCTGTTGCAAAAGGCAAATCCTCTAAGAAGTCATCCACAACCCTCAACATCTGTTTCAGTGCAGAGAGGATCAGAAAATCCTTTATTGGGTCCAGCTCCCACTCTGAGGTATAACTGCTAACCACCAAGATGTTAGAGATAGGAAATCCAAGTTTTCTGTGGACTGCCTCTATCTGCAATTAAGAAATTAAACACCCACAAATCTCAAAACAGTGAAAATATTTTCTATTTTATATCAATATAAATTAATAAAAAGTCAGAGCTTGGCAGTAATTTTCCTTTTTGGGAAACGGAGTTAGAAAAATGGCCCCCTACAGTACTTTCTTGGAGAACTTCACAAGGCAAGCTCTAATAATCACTGTTAATTATCATTTAGTATATATATTCAATACGAATTAGAAACAGAAGATAACAGTTCTATAGAAACTACTATGAAATTGAAGCATTTTTAATTCACTTACACTAGAGTCCATAATTTTCCTGTTTCTTTTTAAAAGTTATTCTCAGGTAAGTCAATTTTGCTAAACTAGTGTAATGTTTCAATCTTACTTAGACTAGTTTCTCTCTGGCGCCAGACTGCATGGGTTCAAATCATGGCTCGGCTCTGTCAGTTAGCTCTGTAAAGAAACACTGGCAAATACTTAAATTCTGTGTTTTGTCTCTTCATCTATAAAATGAGAGAATAATAGGACCCATCTCAAAGGATGGCTATAAGGATTGAATAAGATAATTTTTCTCATACTTAGTGTTCACTAAATTTTAGCTAGAATTATATTCTCCCAACTGGTTTTTCCACCTCCAGTTTCCTTATGGTTCCAATCTATTCTGCACATATGTGGCAGATTAATCTTTGTGAAGCTTAATTTTATTATATCACTTCTCTTCCAAAATATTCCTATGTTTCCCTATGATGCACGTAAATTAAGTTAAATCTCATGCAAACGTTTCTTTCTCACTCTATCCCCTCCTACAAGGATCCAGTCCTCTACTAAAGAGTTCAATTCGCTGCTTTTTAAACACCTTGCCTTTTCTTGTATTGATATATTGACTTAAGCTTTCCCCTGGTCTGAAAGAAGTGCCCTCTTCTTTCACTTCCTGAAATGCTCCTCCTCCTTGAAACTCATTTCCCAGTGCCATCCTATTAATAGGTCTCCTATCCTTTTTTTCTGTAAGTTTTAAAGAAGTTTTAGATTATATAAATGTTACATAAAAAATATAGGGGATTTCCCTATTCAATCTACCCCCTCCCCTTCCCATACTTTTCCCCATTAACAACATCCTTCATTAGTGGAGTACATTTGTTATAATTGAAGGACACATATTGAAGATTGCTACTAACCATGGTCTATAGCTTACATTATAGTTTACACTCTGTCCCACACAATTTTGTAGGTTATGACAAAATATATACTGGGCTGTATCTGTCATTGCAATGTCATGCAGGACAATTCCAATGTCCTGAAAATGTCCCCATATTACACCTATTCTTCCCTCTCCCTCCCCTCAGAACCTCTGATGGCCACTGCCTTTACATCAATGATAAAATTCTTCCATTACTATATAACAAGTCTAGAATAGAATAATAATAAGTCTACTTTAGTCCATTGTTCATTCCCCAATCTTGAGAATTTGGAGATGGTGATGCCAACTCTGTTTCTAATTGAGAGGGGGCTTAGATCCCATGGGGAAGATGGGATGGAACTATCTTGCTTGCAGTTGCAGACACTCTCTGTTCCTTGGGATGGGTGTTGTCTATCATCATCTTCTTGTTAGTTGTCCCAGGTGAGTCCAATGAACTGGAGAGTAGGTGTTACAACTCTGCTGAGATTCAGGGCTCAATTGGCACAAGAATGGATTAAAGATAAGGTCTCTAGGACATATATTTAACAAGTATAGTGCTAATTAGAGGGTCAAGTAAAAGGGGCAGAAGAGTCATGTGTAGGGAAACTATAAATGAGTAACTCTGTTACACTGAGGAGAATAAATTGTGATGAAAGACACAATGTCTGAAATTTTTTATATTATTGCCAATTTTTTTGTATTTTATTTGTTATTTTAAACCATTATTATTATCACATTTTCTTGTTAATTTTATTTGGTTATTTTGTTGACTTCATTTTTGGAGAGGTTTTGGATCACAGAAGGGTCACAACTGTGGCAGGGGAGGATCACAGGTGTGGGGTCTCGGTGATGGGGGGATGTTTGTGGAGGGGTGCACCTGGGGCATGAATATGTTCAAGTGTTCATAGGGCGTTTTTTCCATAGGTGGAGACCTACACAATAACCAAAAGAATATTGAATTCCCATCCTGGGGAGTTCTGCTATATTCTCTAATAGGACGGCAAGAATCCCTCGAGTACGAGAGCAGTGCCTAGTGAAGGAAGACAGACCATTATGCCAGGCCCTTGATATTGGTGCTTATAGTTATGAACCTTTTCTTGTGAAATTGAAACTTAGCCTAGTATTGTAGGGTGCCTAAGAGTTTATCTCCTGAAAGCCTTCTTGTTGCTCAAACATGGTCTCTTTCTAAGCCAAACTCAGCATATAAATGCACTACCTTCTCCCCAGAGTGGGACATAACTTCAGGGGTAAGAGTCCCTGGCACAAAGGGATTATTACCAAGCACCAACTAACAATGCATCTGGAAAAAGACCTTGACCAAAAGGGGGAAATATTAAATACAAATGAGTTTGTATGGCTAAGAGATTTCAAAGTGAGTTGGGAGATCATTCCAGAGGTTATGCTTATACACGTCTCCTATCTCTTTTAAAACAGTTATTTCCCCCTCTAAACTTTTAAAACACTTTGTTCTTAGCCTTTCAAGTTATTTATCATACTTAGTCATATCATATCATATCTATTTGAAAACTTGCTGATCTCACTCCCCCATCTCCTCACTCCCACCTATAAAATTGTAATATTTTTAGTAAAGGGGAATTGTTTTGATTAGAAAGTACCACACTGGCTTAGTAACTGAAGGATACTCAAATATTTGCTGAATTGAACCAAATTGAGTTAAATTACAATGAATAGAATTTTCTGTAAATGCCAGTGTAAAAATAAGTATATACTGAATTTTTAAAATTTGGAAAACTGGTCTTAATTACCCAGGCAATTGTTTTAGTTCTCTTAAACCCCATAAGTGTCTTTTATTTGTATACATAATAATATCATATTTTTATGGTGGCATATACCAGAAAATCTTTTTACAAATAGCATCATTCATTACCTTGAACTTCACAGGCACACATCTGTATATGTCTATAAGATCACCTTTTGTAATCAGATCTATGTCATCCACATGAGTGAGCAAAGCCACATGTACCACACCTATGCAAAACAGACACATACGGTTTTTAGGACAACATCATTATTCTTATACTTAATAACTGCCAATTATGCAATAGGCTATCTACGGAGCAATTTTAGAGACTTAGGAAGCTCCTCTCCCACCCCCAAAACAATCCCACTGAAGTATTTAGTTAGTGCCTGGAATTTCTCACATAGGAAGTCTCTCCATTGTCTTCCATGATAAGAAATAAGGCTTCAAATTAAACAACCCCTTGAAAGCCATAACTAAAATTTATGTTACTCTATTGTAATGAGACTCACCATGCTTTATCAATTCCTTTCGAATTTTTTTGATCTTTGTTACCATCTCATGGGAGAAGTCTGCAACAGAGTTGGCATCAAACACAAATGTCACACAGTGGATTCTGTCCTTCAGCAATGGGGAGTCAATGTAGCCATGATGACTTGGTGTGATTGGTTTTACGGAATTGAACTGTAAGGTAAACATAAAGCACCAAGTTAATTCAACAAATATTTATGAGCACATGCTATGACCAGTGAACAAAACAGTGAAGAAAGAAGAGAGGTGCTTGAACATATGGGCTTACAACACAGTAGAGAAAAGAGTCATTATGCAAATAGCTAACTGTCCTTCCACCTAAAAAGTTAAGTAATGCTTCTGTGATGAACAGACATGTAAGCTGAGAGCTAAGAGACAAGGAAGAGTTGGTCTGGTAAAGGGGACAAAGATTTGGAGAAAAGTGCTCTAGACAGTAGAATCAATGTAGGCAAAAGTGGAAGTGAGAGCATTCAGAAAGAAATTTGCTACCATCAGGCAGAAAACAAGGGGAAAGTTGGTCAAGATAAGATGTCTTTACTCGAATTAGCAATCCCTCTCCTGGGAATGTGTCCAATAGATATACTAGCAAAAATACAAAATGATGTATGCACAAAGCTATTAATTGAAGGTGTATTTGTAATAGCAAAAATATGATTTATCAATAAAATATAGTATACTACTACTTATGTAAGAAGAGCCACAAATCTACACATTTGCTTATATATTAAGAATGGGAGTATAAACCATATATTTTTATATAGTTACTTATAGGAGGAGAGGAGAAATTTATTTGAAATGGCAGAGATGGAAAATAGATTGCTTTTAATATGTCTTGTTTTGTAGATTTGATTTTAGAAACATATAAATGATAAACAGAAATAAAAAATTAAATTGAATTAAAATAAATAAGCTAATATTTTTAATTAAAGAAGTCGTGGGTTTACAGAACAATCATGCATAAAACCCACGATTCCCATATACCACCCTATTTTTAGCTCCCTGCGTTGGTATGACACATTTGTTACAATTGATGAAAGGACATTCTTATAGTATTATTAACTATATATAGTCCATGGTTTAATTTACGGCTCAACATTTGTGTTGTGTAGTTCCACGGATTTTTAAAAATTTATTCTAGTACTATACATACAACCTAACATTTCCCTTTTTAACCACATTCAGATATATATTTTAGTGCTACTACTTACCTAACCAAGTGAACTTCTGCATTCAGTTGGGGTTACAATTACACAGAGAAAAACAATTTCTGATTGACTTCAAAGCTCAGTAATTTGTATGCCTCTACAAGTATAACATTTAAAAATTTGCTAAAAATTTGTTTCCAGTTTTGATTAAGCCTATATAATATTGTAATGCTATTAAATATAATTATGATTAGATTGTTCATGTTATTCTGAGACTACTGTGAGTATTTTGTGAGGTGAGACAAACTGGTTCTGATATGATATTCTATCATCTTTGGTGTCTTTTACAATAGGGGTTCTCAGTTTGGGAGAAAGCAGATAGAGATGCAAGTGAGAAGAGATTAAGTAAAAACACTCTAGTCCTGAGTTTGAATGAGAATTATCTGTATGAATTTTTAATGCATTTTATCACAAAAATAGGCATTTCCTAGCTCTGTCCAGTTAAAAGTGCTAAGAACAATGACCAACGCTGTAACAATGAGCAATGCTGATGTCCAAAATCAGGGCTTCCTGGAGAAATAGTTGATTCAAAATCTGGGACAGAAAATATACAAAATATGACTGGGAGATCTAGTCATATCAGAAAACAAGGAATTTAATAAAGACTTTTAGGGTCGTGTCAAAAGACTCAGCATCTACCTTGTAGAGGCTCCCACTGGTCAAAGATGGTAATATTTGGCATCAAGATGGAGAAAAACTGTAATGGACTGAAACACATTGAATATGCTAAGTCCATAACTTGTCACCATTGGCAAATACCAACAACCAATGTATCATTTCAAAAAACTGGTAATAAAAGAGGAAGAATCAAGCATTTATCCTGCCTTTCCTATACAACTGTACCTCTAAATAATGAAATAGTAGATCAAGGGAAGTTTCTTTTTCATATGTGAAATGAAGAAGGAGTGATATAAACAGAATATCACTATTTGCACACCCTAATAAATTAAAAGATTCAGACAGTGAATGCCAATGGATGCTGATATTAGAAAAGTGAGACAACCTGACATTGTATGTCTCCTGATAGACCACAACACCACCTATGAAGAAGAATCTGAATCTGAACATGCCTATTAAGCTAACTACCAATTTACAAAGGACCATGTAAAGCTATGCCAAGGTATGCCAACAGTATAATTTTGACCATGGATAAGTCAACAGAGCAAGCAACCTGATTTCTTGGAAAACAAATGGCAAGAACAAAACAAAAGAGATAGAGGCAGAAATGACAGGTTAAAAGAGGCTAAATATGTTTATTTTATTCATGCTTCAAATAAATTGTTAACAAATTTATGATACTAACTTATAAGACACTTGGAAATTTGGACGCTGAGTGGTATTTGATAAATTAAGGAATATAATACCTTAAAAACACATGTGTTAAAGGTATTATGGCTATGCTTTACAAAAGAATATACAGATATTCATTTATAGATGAAAAGTTATTTCTTAGATCTGTTTCAAAGAAATACAAGACAGGAAACCTTGAATGGATATAGAAAACATGATTGGCTGTGAGTGGAAAATTGTAGAAGCTGAGTACATGAACCTTCATTCAAATTATTCTGTCTACTTTTGTATGAGTTTAAAATTCTCTATAATAAAACAGTTCTTTTTAAAGAAAAAAGAATGTTTAAAAATAAATGTAATACCATCTACAAGATAAAACTCTATATTAAAGAATAAAAGAAGTTTTGCATGAATAAAAAAGTAAAACATGCTATATTTCTGGATAGAAGCACTGCACATGTAAAGATGTAAATAAACTTTTCATGCAATTTCAATCAAAGCAAAAACAAGCTTTCTTGGAAAAGCGTATATGTGAAAATGGACAAGGAAAACAAATGAGAAATGAAAAATTAATATGACTTGTCTGGTGAGTTATTGCGACATAATTGCTTTTTATAGTAATTAAAACAATATCATATTGATAAAGGAATAGATAAATACATGAATAGATCAAAATAGAGAATACAAAAACTGACCCTTATATTTGATATGGGAAAGATACAAAGGCATTCAATGAAAGATGTTGGCACAATTGATTATCCATTTGGAAAAAGGTAAATTAATGGTTAATTAAGGATCGAAATATTTAATAAAAGGACTAGAAAGTATTAGGTAATATTTCTATGGCCCTTTACAACATGACACACAATAAATGGCTTCCAGTCAACAAGGATGGTGGAATACGACACTCCAGGGTGCCATACCCCATAGAATTTTTTAACAAACTAGCAAAAACTAGCAGAGCCATCATCCTCAAAACTCCAGAAAACATATAAAGGGCTGCAGTTATTGGATGAGTGCTGAATCAAGAAAACACAGCTTTAAAAATGGTAAGACAACACCTCATGACCACTTGAACATATTCATATTCCATAAAGGCATGCTCTAGGTGCACCCCCCACCCACACATCCCCCCTTCACCGAAACCCCGCACTAGTGATCCTCCCCTGCCACAGTTGTGACCCTTCTGCAATTCAAAACCTCCTCAAAAATAAAGCAAAAAAAAATGAATAAAAATAAAAAATAATAGTAATTAAAAAACATAAAATACACAAATAAAAATAAATAAAAAATAACTTTTTTCATTGTTACTTTTGCTACCATGAGATATGTTATCTTTTATGTATAGTGACAATTTCTTCTGTATGTTCCCTCAGTGTCTTTTTTTTTATTTTTTATTTTTGCTTTATTTTCAAAGAAGCTTTAGGTTACAGAAAAGTCACATAGCAAATATAGGGGATTGCAATATTCCTCCCCCTTCCCTCTCCCATACTTTACCACATTAACAACATCCTTCATTAGTGTGGTACATTTGTTACAATTGATGAACAAATACTGAAGCATTGCTACTAACCATTGTCAAAGGTTTACATTATGGATTACATTTCGCACCTTACACTTTTATAGGTTTTGACAAAATTTATAATGGCCTGTATTTGCCATTGCACAATCATACAGAACAATTCCAAAACCTTAAAAATGCCCTAAGTTCCATCTCTTGTATTCTTCTCTCTCCCTCCCCTCGGGACCTATTTTACCACTAAGTTTTAATTTTTGAAGATTAAGGTTCATAGTTACATGCATTAATATTGAGGGTTTGACATATTGGTCTGTTTTCTTTTATTAGGCACTGTCTATGTTCTCAAAAGGTTCTTGCCCCTCTAACTGAGAACATAGCTGGACTACCCAGGGATGGGAGTTTAATATTTTGTTGTTTATTGTGTGGGTCTCCATCCACTGAGATAACACACTGTGACAAGATGAATATTTTCACATTCCATAGAAGCATGCCTCAGATGTGGCATATCCCACATATCCCCCCACCCCCAACACCCTGCACCAGTAACTCACCCCTGCCATATTTGCCAAAAGAACATTCCCACCATTGTGGTTTTAATCACAGACCGACAAATCCCCAGAGTTCACCTGTTCCTTCCTCTAGCCCTTCCTCCAATTCTATGGATAGTCCAATCCAACTTGTCCACCCTAATCCCTCTCACAGACCATCACCGTCACACCCCCTCACATCCCTGCACCAATATCACCCCACCCACTGCCCAACAACCCCCTTCCACCTTATCATAGGTTTCTGCCTATATTGAGCTTTGGCTCACCACACTCTACTCCCTTTCTGTCTCCTGATAACCTATCCTCCAGAGTCTAGATCTGTATCTGCTCAATTTGCTTAAGTCATAATAGTGAGGTCATGTAATATTTGTCCTTCAGTGACTGGCTTACTTCACTCAGCATAAGGTCTTCAAGATTCATCCATGTTATCCCATGTGTTAACACTGCATTCTCTCTTACAGCTGAGTAATATTCCACTGTATGTATATACCACAATTTGCTCATCCATTCATCTGATGGATACTTGGGTCACTTCCAATTTTTGGAAATAGTGAATAAGGCCACTACGAACATTGGTGTGCATGCATCTGTTTGCGTCCTTGCTTTCAATTTTTCTGGGTATATACCCAGCAGTGGGATTGCTAGATCATATGGCAGTTCTATAGTTAGGTTCCTGAGGAACTGACAAACTGTCCTCCACAATGGCTGCACCATTCTACATTCCCACCAGGAGTGGATGAGTCCTCCCTTTCCTCACATCCTCTCCAACACTTGGAGTTCTCTATTTTATTTTAACAGCCATCAGACTAATAGGTGTAAGATGATATCTCATTGTAGTTTTGTTTTACATTTCCTTAATAGCTAGTGATGTTGTCTCAGTGGGTGGAGACCCACACAAGAACTGAAATAATATTGAATTCCCATCCTGGGAAGTCCTGCCACATTCTCTAACAGAGCAGTAATAATACCTAGAGTACTTTGGCAGTGCCTAGGAAGGAAGACAGACCAATATGCCAGGCCCTTAACATTGATGGTTGTAATTTCTGTTTCTTTATTTATCCTCTGTCCAGATGTTCTATCCAATACCGAGAATAGCGTATTGAAGTCTCCAACTATTATTGCACAGACATCTATTCCTCCCTTCAGCTTTGCCAGTGTGTGACTCACATATCTTGGGGCACTCAGCTTAGATGCCTAAATATTTAGTATCGTTATATCTTCTTGGTGGATTGTCCCTTTTATTAATATATAATGACCTTCTTCATTATTTATAACAGTTTTGCATTTAAAATCTATTTTGTTCAATATTAGTATCACTACTCCAGCTCTTTTTTTGGTTACTATTTGCATGGAATATGTTTTTCCAACCTTTCACATTTACCTGGTTGTGTCCTTACATCTGCAATGAGTCTCTTGTAAACAACATATAGATGGCTCATATTTCTTTATCCATTCTATCTGTCTATGTCTTTTGATCGGGGAGTTCATACTCTAAAGGCATTACTTACTTCATGTATTTTGTCCTTTGGCTTTCTGTTGTTGTAATATTGTCTGTCTTTTTACCCTTTAATTTATCCTTCCTAATAATCTTCATTTCTACACTCTTCTCCAAGTCTTTCACATTTGTTTTTTTTCCTTTCAGACTGCAGCACTCCCTTTGGTATCTCTTGTAATTCTGGTCTTTTGGTAACATATTCTATCAATTTTTGTTTGTCTGTGAAGCCTATGTACTCACCTTCATTTTTGAAGGACAGCTTTGTGAGATTCAGAATACTTAGCTGGCAGTTTTTCTCTTTCAATACCTTAAATACATCATACCTCTTTCATCTCACCTCCATGGTTTCTGACGAGAGTTTGGCACTTAATCTTACTGCAGTTCCCTTGTATGTGATGCTTTGCTTTTCTCTTGCTGCTTTCAGAATCCTCTCTTTATCTCTGATATTTGTCATTCTGTTTAGTTAGGTGTCTTGGGGTAGGTCTATTCAACTTTATTCTGTTTAGGGTGTGTTGTCCTTCTTGGATATTGATATTTATGAATTTCATAAGGGTTGGGAAGTTTTCAGTTATTATTTCCTCAAATATTCTTTCTGCCCTTTTTCCATTCTCTTCTCCTACTGGGACACCGATAATGCATATGTTTGTGCATTTCACATTGTCATTCAATTTCCTAAGACCCTGTTCTTTTTTTATCATTCTCTTCTCTTTCTGTTCTCCTGTCTTTTCCAGTTCAGATGTTCTGTCTTCGAAATCACTAATTCTGTCTTCAAGCAATTCAATACTGCTCTTATGTGCCTCTAACGTATTTTTAATCTCATCCATCTTGTCTTTCATTCCCATATGGGTCTATTACTTTTCTTTGCAGGTTTTCAAATTTTCTTTATGCTCATCCAGTGTCTTCTTAATATCTCTTATCTCTTTATCATATTTTCTTTCAAGTCTTTACATTCATTTAAGAGATTTGTGTGATTATGACTGTTTAGTTGTCTTAAATCCTGTATCTCCTCAGGATATTTAATTTGTTCCTTTGGCTGGGACATCTCTTCCTGTTTCCTAATACAGCTTGTAATTTTTTGCTGATGTCTAGGCATCTGAATATGTTGGTGAATTTCCTCTGATGGCCAATTTCTCTCTCTTGCCTATTTTTTTTTTCCACAACTCTTCTTTGATATTTTGTCCAACTTATTCTAAGTCTTTAAAACTACCCAGGTTAAGTTATCAAAATCATGCCAGGGACTCACTAATGGGGTGCAGATTTTCTCTCAAGAGTTAAGGGACAGACAGAACCAAAAGCACTTTATGTCCATGCAATTTCCAGACCAGCAAGCAAATGGCACTCATTGGTGCACCTTTCCTCATAGGTCTTTCAGTCTCCACTTACTTCTGTTTTAGACTGGCCAGAGCTGAGAGTCACAGTAGGCTCTGCTTGCTGAATTCACTGGACAGAAACCCCTTGACTCCACTTCCCTTTTACTTTGTTACAGCTGACAGGGAAGAAGAACAGGGAAGAAGACATCTGTTTCCCTCTCAGGTGGCTTCAGTGAGCCAGGGATTTTTCCCCAGCTTAATATCTTGGGGGTGAGGGAGGGGAGTCCTTCCCGGCCGCCGAGGGAGTTTGGTAACTCATTCAGTTTCTTTGTCTCCCTGTTCCTCAACCTCCTGGGAGTTGTGTAGCATTGTCCTGGTCTGCTGACCCCCCAAACAGGTCCTTTGGATAGCTTTTGGCTCTTTCTTCATTGGTTTTGTGAGAGAGTTGAGCCCTGCCCACCTACTCCAATATCATCTTCCTGGAACTCCTTTGGTTTGTTTTTGTTAGCTCCTGGCACTCAATTAAATCTTTGTCATATCACTATCTGGATATAGAATTAAGGCACAGCCAACTTAAAGACTAAATACCAAGATAAATACTTTAAATATAAAATGTACAGAGTGCAAAAAAGAAACACGAAATGATGTCCCAACCAAAAGAACATGATAAAAATCCAGGAACCATCAATGAAGAAGACCACATTTTGGACATACCTGGAAAATACTTTAAAATACATGATTTTCAGGATGCTCAAGGAGATAAAGGTAAACACAGAGAAAGAACTAATGGACATCAGAAAAACAATGAATGAACAATGTGAGAATCTCAATAAAGTGATAGAATTTTTAAAAAGGAACCAAGCAAAAATACTGGAACTGAAGACCACAATAACTGAAATAAAAAATTCTCTAGAGGAATTCAACAGAAGGTTAGAGCTGTCAGAAGAAAGAATCTGAATGTGAAGACAAGAAATTGAAATGAGTTGGGCTGAGGAGCAGAAAGAAAAGTAATTTTTAAAAACTGAACAGAATCTAAGAGATTTGTGGGAGACAACCAAGCATGCCAATATATTCATTATGGGAGTCCAAGAAGGAGCAGAGAGAAAGGGGT
Organism: Cabassous unicinctus; assembly: GCA_029593785.1. Lineage (NCBI taxonomy): Eukaryota > Metazoa > Chordata > Mammalia > Cingulata > Chlamyphoridae > Cabassous > Cabassous unicinctus. The sequence goes on from JAQZBX010008258.1 coordinate 48,101, forward strand.
AGAAGAAATATTCAAAGAAATAATGGCAGAAAATTTCTGAAACTTAATGAAAAACAAGAATATGCACATTCAAGAACTGAGTGAGGGAAGCGGGTGTGGCTCAGTGGATAGAGCCCCCGTTTACCATATGGGAGGGCCGGGTTCACGTCCCGAGGCCTCCTTGTGAGGGCACGCCGGCCTGAGCGGTGCGGTGGGCTGATGCAGCAACCTCACGGCAGGAAGCGGGTGTGGCGCAATGGATAGAGCACCCGTTTACCATATGAGAGGCCCCGGGTTCGCGTCCCGAGGCCTCCTTGTGAGGGCAGGCCAGCTCGCGCGGCGCCATGGGCTGATGCAGCAAGACCTCACAGCAAGGGGGAGATAAGCAGACACAGAGAAGACACGCAGC
>JAQZBX010008259.1:0-48503 GCA_029593785.1 Cabassous unicinctus
TTAGCGACCCACCCACCGCCAGATCACCACATGCTCCGCCAAACCCTCCCCTGGACAGTTCCCACTCCAGTCAGCAGGAATATGGAGCCAGCCAGTAAAAAGTTTTCAAGCCGTCTTTTGCATAATGTAGGGAGGAGGAAGAAGCCCTGAGCCCTTACAAGACACAAGACGACTCCGACCTCCTTAGCGCGACGCCTGCGGCTGGTCCGAGCACGCCCGCACTCCAGTCTCAAGTGTGTACTTTGGCTTTACATCAAATTCTCCTGCTACCATTCAACTGCTCCTCGAATTCTTTCTTCCTCGCGACTGTGTCCAGCTCCCCTAGCTTGAGGTCTTTCTCCAAGACCTCCCAGGACCGCTCCGACACCACTGAGAGCCTGGCAGGCCCAGGGAACTGTGGAGTGAGCAGCAGAGTTCTCCACTGCCACCCACGGAGCCTCTGACTCCCCCAACCCTGCAGAGGCTCCTGCAGGCCTCCCCCAGCCTGACGTCGACCTTGGGGCCATAGGCTTTGGGCTCTGTGCCCACTGCAGCCCTGACACTGCAAAGCGCCCTGGGGCACGAGACGGCTTCAGGAAGGCATGGGGAAGCCTTCAGGTCACCAGCAGCCTTGGGAAGCTAGGGCAGGGGCTGTGATGAGCCCCCTCCTGTGTCCCCACCTCGGGCTCTGCCTTTGGTGGCTCTCGCTCACCTATCTAACACCCAAGCCTGCAGCCTTGCCTCCCCCTGGGGTGGTCTCCATCATCATTGTCTCCTCTCCATCATCAGACTGGGGGGGCGGCCACCAAGACAGCCTGGGGACATCTCCACACCCAAGGCCATTGTTCCTGTGGCTCCCGCTGCCCACAGGACAAAGGTGAGGCCCTAGACCTGACCCCTGAGACCAGCCCCCCAGCGTTCCCCTGCACCCTTCCTTAATTCAGAACTTCTACTCTGGCTCATGGGCTTCACATGCTCCCAGCCAAACATAGGGGACAGAGCTCTGAACGCCCTCGCTACTGGTCCACAGAGGCCAGGAGCCAGAGGGGCCACGGCTGCCCCACCTGGCTTGGGTTCTCCCAGCAGGGACAGCAGGGTGCAAGCCCAGGCTTCAAGCCCATCACTGCGTCCTCAGGTGAGGAGGGCAGGGGCAAGTGGGCCTCAGGGCAGTGTGGAGGAGGAATAGGCGGGAGAAGGAGCCTCAGACAAAGAGCCCGAAGCCTTCGTCCCAGGAGTCTCAGCGAGCCCCCTCCCCGACCGGGACAGCCCTCAGGGCTCCGCCTCCCCTCCCCCCACCCCCATGGGCCTGGGAGCCTTCTCTCCAGCACAGCCCCGACCCCAGCACAGCAGCCCCTGGTGGAGTGGGGTTCCATCAGAAAGCTGGGCACCCTGGGGTCAGCCAGAGCCTGGGGACAGACACCTGCACCCTGCACTGCCCGTCAGACCTGCACCTGCAAATTCTGAAGGCCCTCCCAGACCCCCAGCCATAGGCTCTTTGAGTATGGGACTGAGCAATCCATGTTCAACAAACCTTCCAGGGCAGGCTCTTGTCCACTCAAGTGCACAGCCACCCCGGGGCTGATCTTACCTAGAGTTACAGGGTGGGAAACTGAGGCTCAGCCATGTTAAAGAAGCTATCGGGGCCTGCCAAGAAGCCACACTTGAGTGGAGGGAGTCACAAGAGGCAGCTGCTGCCCTCGAGAACTTGGCCAGACCCGGCTGAAAGAGATGGAGATACTGGCTAAAACAGGGCAACCCGCCTTTCTCCCTGGGAACTTCCCACTTCCGAGCGAGGGCGCCTGCCTGATTCTCCTAGTTGGCACCTCTCCCGAGGGCAGAGAGCGGGGCCTGCTTGCGTTTCTATCCCCAGGCTTATTAGATGGCTGACTGAAGGATGCTTCTCATCTCTGGGGCTCAAATCCATCACAGGAGGTGGACGGGAGCTCAGAACTGTCTCCTTCCAAGGGCTGAGATTCTTGGACAGGAGAAAATCCACGAGAAAGTGTTCTGAGGCCACAGAAGGCGCTGAGTCACCCCTTTGCGGTCCTCCTCATCTATGCTCATCTCTGAAGCATCCATGTGAGCAGAGCCGGGGCGGGTGCTCCACGCACTCGAATGTGCTGCGAGGCACCTGGGGACCTTGTTAAAAGGCAGATCTGGATTCTGTGGGTCTGGGGTGGGCCTGAGAGCCTGCATTTCTAACAAGCTCCCTGGAGATGCCCGTCCATGCCTTGGTCGCCAGGCCATAGACTGCTGGCTCTGGAAGAGGCTTTAAAATCCCCTGGGCCAAGGCCCGTGCGATGGAGGAGGAAACCGAGACTGTGAAGGGGCAGTGGCTCGCCCAGGGTGGCAGAGCTAGGGATAAATCTTTGACGCTAATCTCAGCCACGAGCCCAGGCTTGTTGAGGTGAAAAGGGGGATAGCGGATCTTTCCCTTCACGCAGCCCGCTCCGGTCCTGCGCCTTGCCCTTCTCCAGATTTAAAAACAAACGTCAGCTGCCAGCCTGATCGATAGGCCCGCTCATCTGTGAGGTTTGAGGCTCTCTCCACAGATGCAATCAGGGCTCTGGAGACGTCCTGGCAGCGGGCATGTGGGGAGGAGGCGCGGCAGTACATTTAATCAAGGAACAGATGGGGAGCTGATAGTGTAGAAAAATCAGGTTTCTGTGATAACATTCTCTTCCCCCCACTCAGCCTCCGCATCCCCTGGCTTCTTCAATAAGAACTCCCAGAGCCAGCTCCAGCCCTGCCCTTTCAAAAGATGTTTTTCCCAGGAACCTCGGGGCCCCAGGTAATGCAAGTGTGGGTGTCCCTGTGGGCTCCCCGCTGACTTAGCCTCCTGCACACGGAGCCTGGCTCCCCTCTTGAACCAAAGCAGAGGAGGCAGGGAAGCTGGGTGAGCTGACAGGTGGAACTGGAAACGCTGCATGCCAAAGGCGACTGAGTAGCTTGCAGAGAGGAAACAGAGCTCAGGTGTTCCTTTAACCCCTCGCCCACGGCCACAGGCCCTCAGCCCCCATTTCCTCCAGACGTATCTAGGTCCAAAGAGGGGATGTATAAGACTCTACATCCACAGCAGCGGTTCTCACTGGGGCGGCTCTGCCGTCCTCCCCCCCAGGGTGGAGTCGGCAATGTCTGGAGACATTTCTGACTGTCACGACTTGGACGGGGGTGTGAGGGCGATGCTATTGGCCTCTAGTGGGCAGAGGCCATCGACACTGCTAAATATCCTACAAGGTGTACACAGGACAGCCTCCCATTGCAAAGGGTGAGCCCCACCAAACTGTCAATAGTGCCGAGGCTGGCAGAGCTCCAGGTGCCGCCAGGGGTTTTGCTCATCCAAACGTGTCTCCCTAAGTGTGTCAGGAGAGAGTTGCCGTGGGCTTGGTAGGCTGTTTTTCTCTGGGGGGGGTCTCAGGTGCTCCCCGGGACTTACCGTCTACTCTCAGGTGCCTGTGCGGACTGGGGCTGCACCAGCAGCTGTGTAACTTTAAAAGGAAGTAGGTCATAAATAGATACATGAAGGTGTCCCCCTACCCCATGCTCCGCTCCCCCAGCCCCTCAACCTGGCAAGCCTCGTCTCTTCTTTCGTCCTGGGAAATCCACCTTATAAGCAGGGGTGAGGCGAGAGGGCATGGGGAGCTCTTGGTCGTCTAAGCCTGATAAGGAAACATCAGCCTTCTGCTCCTCACTCTCCCACCCCCACGTCTACTGCCCTCTCGCCATGTTTCTGTGACAAGCCCAAAGTGGCTTCTACACCCCTGCGAAGGCCTGTGAAAACCAGCGGGGCAGGCCTGGAGGGATGGAGGCTGCATTGAGCCGTCTCCCATGGGACAGCTGCAGGGAACTGTCCCTCCCGGGCCGAGACACCAGAGGCCTGCTTTAGTACAGCCTTGGGGACAGCAGGACCCCTGTGTTTGGAGTCACTGTCCAGAGCTGGGGGGGACCTCCGTGGAGTAGTTCAAGAACACGCCCCCCTCTCTTGCCCTGATCTTCCTAATAAGGCTTAGACATTGTGTGACATATGTGGTATCGACAATAACTTAAACCCTCTTACTCGGTGAGTGTTTAGACTATACCAGACGCTGGGCTCAAAGTGCTTCTATCAGTGAAGCTTCGCAGCCATCCAATGATGCTGTTATCCCCATGGTCAAAGGAAGAAACTGACTCTCAGGGAGGTCAAGTACCTGCTCAAGGTCACAGGCATGAGCCAGCAGCCCACCCAGTACCTAGACCCTTGGCCGACTCCACAGGCCGTCTTCTTCTCACGCGACTTCCCCCTCCGCCTCGCTTCTGAGAATGTGGTCCACGAACCCGAAGCATCGGCATCACCCAGAAGCTTGTTCCACGGCGGAATCCCGGCCGTGCCCCACACTACAGCATCGGAATCTGTACTTCCATCTTCACCATCCTGGGGATTCAGGCTTGCATCGAAGAGATGCTTTCTCAGGACCACTTTGCAGCACCTACCATTGGTCGCGTTTGCTTTCTTGGAGGGTGGGCAGGGCTGGGGGTGAGGGAAGGGGCTGAGGATGTATCAGGGTCCTCAGAAACCCAGGGGAACTGGGGCAGCCGTGAAGTGCTTCTGGGCTGGTTTGGCCCAGACATAAGGGAGGTTTGACTTGCAGCTCTCCAGGGCCAGCCTTCCCTGCCCAGAGCACCCGTGTCTAGCCACATCCTGGCCTCCGCTCTTTGGATGTTCAAGAATGCTGACTCCAGAATCCCCCCTGCTTCCAACTCCCTGGGCCCCACAGTCTTGCCCTGACCCCCACGGATGCAGCTGCTTTTGTCTCGTCTCCAGACCTGAGCAAGCCCGATCCGTCTTCAAGAACAAGCTTTTCCCTGGTCCCCACTTTCTGGGAAGTCTCCCAACTACCTCCTGCATTTTTGTTCTGTAACCATCTTTTCCCTCTCATTGGAAACACTTTCATCTCCCGTTTGAGCTGGGATTTGGGGCTTCTCCAGGGTCTCTAAGGTGTTGTTTCTATTACCAATTAGAATATAAAGGTGCAGCCATTTATCAAAGACACACATAAAGTGCTACACCCCCTGCGCTGCAGCAACGTGTGTGTCTGCACACCCAGACGCTGGCTCGTCTACCGCGTGGCCGGGCGGCTGGGAGGCGTTTACACACGTTTCCGTGTAATCCCACAGGTAGGTGGTATTATTTTCATTTCACATCTGAGACACAGGGAGGGGAGCGGCTCCCGTACATTCTGTGAATAATTACAGCTGGGAAGAGGTGCCGACTGAATTAAACCTCCGGTGCCTGGTTTGATCGGCTTCCTACCACGCTACACCCAGTGGGGCAAAGATTAATGGAGAATTCACATTCTCCACTGGGTGCAATAAGTTTTGATATATCCAGAAAGTTCTAGGAACAGGTTGTTCTAAAGAAATATTGTGGTTCACAGCCTTACTACATATATTTTAGATTTATTTATAAATTTTAAAAGTCTATCTGCTCGACTCTGAGACAATGAAACATATCATTTGTCCGGGAGACTGTGCGTAATGGAAACAGCTAGAACTCAGGCAAATGGAGTCGCCCACTCCACCACTTGGTGGCTGCAGGTAAAGATCTTCAAATATTTTTAAAAGTTGTCACATTGAAAAAGGAGTAGATTTATTCTGAATTGGTAGAAGGTTGTACTAGGACCACTAGTTAGGAGCAGCAGGGAGAAACTTGTGTTTACAAATCTGATAGTAACAGTCATAGCTACCCTCACTGGGCCATGACAATGAATCAGGCTCACAGTCCTTTTCCCACCGGTGGTTTCTGCCTCCACCCAAAGATGAGCGCCTTCTGCTCCCTCCCAACCACGGCCATGCCGGCTTCCTGAAGGAGATGCACCATCTGATTGGACACCAGCTCTTTCTCCTCCCTGGCACTCCCGGCCAGAGGCGTGGTGAGAAGGGCAGGCCCCTGGTTTGGCTTCCTGTACCAGCTCAGTAAAGGCCCCCAGGGCAGAAGGGCCAGCGGGCATCCCCTCGTTGGCAGCATTAGAGACAAACTCTTCCTAAGACTCCCTTCCGGCCCTCCGGGACACTGGGGTTCTGTGTACTCACCGCACGGGCCCATCCACTGCTGGGCAAACGCCGCGCCCGTTTCCTTTACTTGTGCTCTCTCCCCAGCTCCACTCCACACTCCCTAGTAGAGGCTCCCTGGCTTGTGCCCACTTCTTGCCCCACACTGCCCAGGGGCCTGGCTGACTAGTGAGGGACAACCGACACAGTGTCCCCAGCCGCTCACCAAGCCCCAGGAGTGGACAATCTGAGAGCCCCAGATGGCCTCCGAACCAGCCCACTGCCCCTGCCTGGGAGCCCCTATGTCCTGAGGTCTGAGGCAGAGGGGAGGCTTCCCAGTTTTAGAGAAGACTGAGATGCAAATCCTGTCTGACTCTCACACTAAACCCCACGCCCAGTGGGATCCCTCTGCAGCCCGTCAGCAGCCAGCAGGGAGGAGATGGTCCAGATGCCATCGCCAGCACAGTGGGGCAGCATCTGCTGCGAGAGGGGGCGCCTGGGTCACGTGCAGCCTCCTCTGTCTACTGAGCAGTGGAGCACAGGTGGGGGGTCCCTGACATCTCACAGATGGGGAGACTGAGGCTCTAAGTGTCAAGTGTGCAGGTGTCGACCCCGAACCCTGGCCACTTACACGACTGCCAACTTGCAGTTCATTCTAGAACCACTGGGGAGAGCAGGGCTCCTGTCTGGCTTATCCGTGGCTGTATCCAGGGGACCTGACCCAGCGTCTGGCACACCTCAGGTGTTTAGGAATCAGGTGTCACGTGAATTGGCGGCGACCAGGTTCTGGGAGGGGCAGTTGTCTAAATCCGACGCAGCCCAGCGCTTGGCTCCTCTCCGTCCCGGCACCTCAGCCACACCTGGCTACGTCTGCTTGGCATCCAGACCCTGGGCCAGGGAGATGGACTTGTGCTCCAGGGGATAGCAGTCCTCCTCCCATGAGACAGCAAAGAGGGCAAAGATATTTAAAGTCCTCGTAAGGCACCTGCCAGTGTGACAGCCACTTGTTTCCAAGCCAGGGGGAGTCCAGGAGTTTCCGAGGGGAACAAGAGCCACCCAGGGAAGCGGATGTGGCTCAAGCAGTTGGGCTCCCATCTACCATATAGGAGGTCCAGGGTTTGGTTCCCGGGGCCTCCTGGTGAAGGCAAGCTGGCCTGCATGGAGAGGTGGCCCGTGCGGAGAGCTGGCGCAGCAAGATGACGCAACAAAAAGAGACACAGAGGAGAGACAATAAGAGGTGCAGCAGGCCAGGGAGCTGAGGTGGCACAAGAGATTGAGTGCCTCTCTCCCACTCTGGGAGGTCCCAGGATCGGTTCCCAGTGAATCCTAGAGAAGACAAGCAGACACAGAAGAACACGCAGAGAACAGACAGCGAGCACAAAACAGCGAGGGGTGGTAGGGGGAGGAATAAATAGATGAATCTTTAAAAAAAAAAAAGGGCCACCCAGTGGGGGTTTCCACAGGCCACGTCAACTCCGGTGGCCACCTGCCGGGCAGTGGCTGTTACCAAAGCAGAGCACGAGGCTGGAGGGGCTTCCCCGTGTGGGGCCATTGGGCTGGGGCACAGCACCCTGGGGGACCCAAGCAGGCCCAGGCCTCGGCAGCCAGCCCACCCCCCATGGCGTCTGCCTTCGGGCCCCAGCCTGAGTCGGGTGCTGAGCCTGAAGCTTCCTTCACGGACCAGGGCAGGCATCTCAGGGAAAGCCTGCAGCCCCCAGATTCTGGCCCAGGGATGTGTGAGGATGGGGACTGGAGGCCAAGGGCAAAGCCCTACTTCCTGGCCATCAGCACTTGACATTGGCTTCATTATGGCTTCCTCCTAAACCTTTATTCTGCAAAGGGAAACGGACTGCAGATGGAGCTGCGGCCAGGTGCTGGCTTGGCCACTCCCAGCTGTTGTCCTTGGGCAAGTCATTCCGCCTCCAGTTCTGGGTTTCCTCATCTACAAAAGACATGATCAGTGTGAAGTCCTTAGAGCACTGCCAGGTAAGTCACCAGCAGGCCAGAGCGGGGTCTGCCAAGATTCTCAGGATTAAGTCTCCACTCGCAGTACCAACGACAAGGGGAGGGGACGGTGGCAGCAAAGCAAGAGGAAAACCCTGGTAATTTCTCTTTGGCCTGGCAGGAGGGCCAGTGCCTTCTCCTCAGCCACTGCCCTTCCGCCTCTGACCCCGCCGGCCTTCTGCTGTCCGTAGCCCAGCCCCAGTTGGAGGCTCAGGGAGGAACATTCACTCTGTTAGGAGGCATTTTAATGCACTTCCCCCTTCTTTTCAATGGTCCCAGTTCAGACCGGTTTTCAGGACACCCCCCCTCCCCGCCTGCCCCTGTGGTGGACATGGAGAAGCACCACCCCTGCCCTCCAAGGAAGGGCTTGGAGACACAAGTGCAGGCAGCAGGCAGCGTCTGTGCCGAAAACCACCTGGTTTAGTGGCTGAGCCAGGTGGGGTTACAGGCTGCCCACTTTGGCCCAACTCCTACCTCTGTCCAATCCCATTTCCTCCCCTTCCCTACACAGGATCCATCACTATAAGCATCTTGCAACTCCAACTCATCATCTGTTTTGGGGGAACCCGACTTGGGGCAGCCACCCTTCTCCATGAGCACCTGCCTCATTGTGCAGTCCTCTTGGGACCCCACTCAGCCCCCCTCCTCTGGCAGGAAAGTCCTCTCCAAGGACCCCCTGCCTAGGAGCCCCCAGCCCGGCAGTCCCCCAACCCCCCTGCTCAGCTCACATGGCACCTGAAGACATCTCTCTCTTCGTTCCCCGGCTCCCTTCCAAACCTCTTAATTTCCAGCTGCTGACTGTCTGAGGAGCTGTTTACCTCCATAAACCACAATACAATTCCATAAATATGTTATTTATCCTTCCTATTATTATTTCCCATTATTTATTTCTGAAACTCTATTATTAAATCTGTAAAGTGTGTGGTGATACACTGGCAATGAAAGACACTATATAGAGGCAAGTTTAGTATTATTATCACTCTGTGATTAAAACAAGGAAGAAAAATGAACCCTATTAAATCTCGCTGGATCCCCTATGCCTGGAAGGCCCTGCTTTTAGGTGAAGGACGGGCCCCTGGGGCCTGGGCTGGGTGAAGGCCCTCTGTGCTGGCTGCCTTCCTGGCTCCTTCCGTGGCGCTGGCTGTGACACCTGGGAGAAGCACAGATATGCAGAAGGCTCAGTTGTTGGGTGGAGTTTGTTCTGAGCAAAGCGAAAGTGATTCCGTTTGCAATCTTACTTTTCCCCATCAGTCACTGCCGGTGACGTGAGGAGGTAATAGAAGTGCCCAGGAATCCTGCATTTTATTTCCACTCGACAGCATTTCTCTTGCAGTGGAAACATAAATTCGGCTGATTTTTGTGCAGATTTTGCAAAATTAGTCTCTCTCCGTCTAGCTCTGTGTATATATTTGATGCAGTGACAGCGGGGTGGTTCTGCCCTGCAATTGAAGAGGGTCTCATACAAGAAGCTTTGTCCAGCAGGGGAGATGTGGGGAAGGAACAGGAAGCCTGTTCACGGCACAGGTGGAACAAGCTGGGGAGCTGGGCTGGGAAGGAGGGGCTTTTGGCATCACCTGGCAGCAGCCCAGCCACGCTAGTGCAACGGTCCTTAAAGTGCGGTCCTGGACCAGCAGCAGCAGCATTGCCTGGGAACTTGTTAGAAATGCAGGTTCTCAGGCCCCACCCCAGACCAACCAAAGCAGACCCCCAGGGGTGGGGCCAGGGGTGAGGCTGATGCATGCCCGAGTTGGAGAACCTCTGCTTCAGTGATTGCTACTCACACTGTGAGCCCAGCGGCAGCACCTGGGAGCTGGTTAGAACTACATACAGCATCTTAAGCTTCCCCCCAAACTTCCTGTATCAGAATCTACATTTTTACCAACTGTCCGGGTGATTCTTAACACAATAAAGTTTGAGGAGCATGGCTTTAGCATTTTTGCCACTCAGTTTAATCGAGCCGGGCAGAGGACTGGAAAGAGGTTTTGAGGGTGGAAGAGGGTGGACTGGAGCTGTGGAGCAATGGAGAAGCATGTCAGAAATTTGGGAGGAAAGGATCTGGGAGTTGAGCATTTGGGGCATCATTAGAAAGGCACAAACAGTTGGATCTGACTCTAACTTTTCCCATGTCAGAGTTAAAGGTGAAATCATCTCAACGGGTCGAACCCGCGATGACTGAGTCCCTAGGACCTGAGTTGACATCCTGTCATTGTTATCAAATCTTCGTGACATTCCCACCCAGAGAAAGCGCAGGAGAGCACATGAGCTGATGATCTTGTGATGGCCCTCAGATGATTTTATATGCTACGGAATGTCACACAATCAAGCGACACTCATCCCTAGGTTAGAATCTGTTACTATGGAAACCACTGGGATGACAGTCAGGCAGTTAGGACCTCATCCTCCCAACCCCTTTCCGCCACCCTGACCCGCCGTGTGAGCTGAGGCAAGTCATCCAGCTTTTCTGTAGCTGGCTCCCATTTTTTAAATGTCTATCCTGTCTTAGACACACTGATCTCATTTAATCTTCAGACACCTAGTGAGGAAGGTGACATCAAGTCTGTTTTATGGAAGGGAGAATTGAGGGATGGGGAGATCGGACAGTTTACAAAACCACACTGAGCCAGGGTTTGAATTAAGGCCTGAGAGCTTACAAAGCCCACTGTCATCCATAACAATAGATCGCATGCCCATTAGGTCATCCTCTTTCAGTTTGCCCAGATAGGAAATGGGAAGAAGGACAAGTCAGTTCCTGGGTACCACTTTGAATATCACCTCTTCCTCTACCCAGAGATGTAAGAGCCAGTGAGTGGAAATGAGGACATGACTGAAAGTTACCTTAGTAACTTTCTGCCTCAACGTGAGAACTGTTAGCAGCAGTGACACAGAGAGAATGAGAGAGCGGTGATGAATGGGGCCTCTAAATTACCTCAGGGCTGACAGGGCTTGATTAAACTAAGTACTCTCCATGGCACCTCAGCTGGCAATTGCTCATTTATTTATCTTAGAAGAAGAACTGATGTTTGCACCCAAACTCTTCTCCACACACTACAAACTCTTCCCAGCTCAGACCAGCCTGGACACAGCCCCCCAGACCTGAACTTCCATCGCCTCAGAGGATGACCTAATCTGGACAGCGCTCTCTCCCCTGCCGGTGGCCAGGGTTGGTCCCCTGGTCAGCCCGTGTGAGAGGTTCACCTGCCCCTTCCACAGAAACACCCTCCGCAGAGGGTGAGTTGATATGGAAGTGAAAAGACCGTGCCTCAGGGAGTTCCCTGCCGAGGGAGCTCAGCGAGGCCTGGACTGTTGGACCGTCTCCGCTTCAGGACCTGAGTTCCCTAGAGGAGTTTCCTGGGACGGGTTCCAGCGTGGCCTTTGTTTGGGTTCCAGCGTGGCCTTTGTTCTTACTGTGGGGAGGAGTAAGATGGGGCCAGGAAAGGCTGGTTCTGAGCAAACCACTCTGGAAGCCTGAGGAGAGCCCATGTGGGCATTTCTAGGACAGACCCACAACCCTCCAGCTAACGGAGGCCGTTTCCTCACCCTTGATCCCGGATGATGAAATGGCAGCCACCACTTGCCAAGGACTTGCCTTGGGCCTGGCACTGTTCAGAGTCAGCCCTGAAGGAACATGCTTCCCTCCAGTTTCTGCTCTGCAGGAGTCACAGGATCTAATTGCTAGAAGCTTCTAACAGAGCAAAGCGACTTGGTCATGTTCACGGCTGGCTCATGTCAGAGCTGAGGTGAAAACCCAGGCCCTGGGCCTTGCCTGATGAGGATGCGTGGCCAGCCCAAACTTGATGGGGAAATGGCACCTGAGGACAGGTGCATTCGCTCATGCACACGCTCCTTCATCCATTTGTTCATTTATCTGCTTGTTTGCTCATTTGCTCAACAAAGACTTGTGCCCTGCTCTGTTCCAGGCACTGCCAGGCGTGGGGGATATAGTTCAGAGAACAAATCAGACGTGGCTGCACCCTGCAAGAGTTAGCTGGCTACACGACAGCCCTCCGCTCAGCCTCAGTGGTTGCCAGCAAAGCCCGAGGGAGGCCAGGATTGCCTGACAAAAGATCTGGTGGACACCCTAATGTTGGTTGAATGAATGAATGGACAAATGAATGTCAAAAAGGGAGGAGCTGGAAGTACAAGGGCAGGTAACTTCTGGCACATTTACGGGGCTTGCCTTGGAAATCTGTCCCCTGAAATTTGTGCCCTAAACGGCTAGTCGGGGAGCCCCTATCTTTGGTGGCGCAGGCTCCCACGCTTTCCAAAACTGGCGTGAACCTCGAGGCATGCCGTTTTCTCGCTCTCTGAGGGCTGGGTCCCTTCCCAGCAACCCAGCCCACCAGGGAGCCTGGCGTGATCTGTCATCCACCCAGCTTGGCTCCTCTTCAGCGAAACTCCAGGTTCGTCGAGGGGTCATTTATTTCCTCCCTGGAAACGTCTGAGCTGTCAGAGTTAGCGGTGAGTTATGAGGCTGAGGGACCCTCAGTTTCTCTCAGGCCATATTTCAACCCGGGCAGATCCCGAGCAGGTTTCCACGCAGCAGCCCTGATTCACCACTTCTGGCGGGAGGCGCGGGGTGCTGGGAGATGAAAACCCGGGAGAGGGGGCCCCCTCTAGCGCCCAGTGCAGGAAGCATGGGCTCTGAGAAGCAGCGCGGCCCGCCTCCTCATTAGTGTTCGCTGCCTTTGGTGGACCCTCTCGTCCCGGGAACTGAGGCATTGCTGAAAACAGGGCCAGCCCCCGGCCCGTCCTTCTCTGCTGCTCTGGGTGGGAGCTGCCTCTTCTTCCTGGGCCTCTTTGGGAAGGAGCAGCTGGACAGGGTGTGTCTTTACCTGGGGGCACCGCGTCAAGGGCCCCCAGATTGCTTCCCAATCTGCAGTCTGTAAAGCTCCCTCGACCCCACCTACCTTTCCTCCACCCTCTTCCAGCCCCTCCCTTATTAACTCCAAAGCTGCAAAAATAGCCACGTGCCTTCCAACCCCTGCAAGAGGCAGATACATAATGACAGAGCGACTTGGTGCGGCAGTAACAAATTGTCCATATTATAGCACTTTACATCTTGATATCCATTCTCCTCAAAGGGCTTATCTGTAAACTGACTGAATTCACACTGGGATGCTAAGAAAATAGCTGTCATATAATAGATGGGGTCTCCTGGAAAATGAACATTTACAAATGGCTGTAGCATTTACTTAAAATGTCATGCCAATTGCTTGCTGTTGTCTTTATGCAATGAGATTGATTTCACTGCTCCTTGGAGTCCTCAGCCTTGATGGGTAGTTTTTAATGCAGCAGGGGGACGCTTTTTGTGTTTAATCTATAAATATAGCATGCAGAGGCTCAGGCTCTTTAAGGCACAACCTCAGGAGGAGCCCAAGCCCCTTTCTCAGGATCCTCCTCCCCTCCCCTTCCCTCCCCCCTCTCCATCCAAAAGAAGTTGGACTTGGGCGGGGTCTGAATTGATCCTGTTCATGTATTCAAATATATGCAGATGTATGCATTATGTTTAACAAGTTAATTCATTTGCCAGGCCAGGCAGGTCGGGGTTTTCACAGTGTAATGCCCACACTTGATTCTCCCTCCCACACCCGATTATGCCCTGGGGTTTCACTTGCAGAGAGTTTACAGAGTTGGAGCGAACTGTGGGGCTGGGGGCGGGGAATCGTGCCTCTTGGAGAAAATGGCTGCCAGGTCTCAAGGTGAGACCACGGGCTCTGCCCAGCCTCGCTAGGTGTCCTGGAAGTCAAGGGAAACCAGCCCACCTGATGGACACTTCTTAGGAAGTGCATGCCCCATCCCCACCACCACGTGGCCACTTTTCCATCCATCACCTCCTGAGAGGCAGTAGGGACAGCCATCCCGGGACTGGCAGCCCAAGATGGGGGCTTCCCTCCCCCAGCCCCAATACCTGTCCTTGAGTCCCCTGCAAAGTTCTGTGCCCTCCTCCTTGATGAAGTAGAAAGGAAGGTCTAGGGGGAGGAGGGGAAGCTGCCAAGCCTGAACAGAATGGGTCTCATAGATTCTTCTTTCTAGCTGCCCTGGGAAGATTTCCCACAGCACTTAGGAGCACTGACATTGCCCTTTTCATCTCCAGAACCCTGGCTGCACCTGGAGGAAGCAGCATCCCCGGCCAAGGTGTTCATGGTTTGCAGATCTGGGCTGGCTTCTCCTCCAGCCAAGAAGATAGAGGCATCGGGCTGCTTATCAGCTGCTTAGCATCATTAACGGTAATAATAACTGCTCACCTGGAATCCTGCTGTGGAGGAGTGCTTGCTCATACATCAAGCTGTCAGAGCTTGACAGCGACCCTGAGAAGCAGACAGGGACATGGGCATTTTCTGTCTTCATTTGTTCAGCAAATATTTATTGAGCACCTACTATGAGTGAGGGGCTGTGCTAGGCCCTGGGAACAAGTCCAGAAATGCAATAGACTTGGCCTCTGCTCCTGAGAGTGCCTCTGTTCTGGTAGGGGTGGAGACAGGTCTGCAGCTGCTACACATGTGCCTTTGGCAAGGGGGCATTTTATAAGCTTGGGGCAGCAGGTGGGGTGGATTGCAGGGCAGGCTTCCTGGAGGAAGTGCTGTGGAAGCTGAGGCCTGAGGAAGGAACGGGAGCTGGCCAGGCTGGGGTGGCGGCAAGGACTAGGTACACAGCAGAGTGTTTTCGGGCAGAGGGCACAGTGCTTTCCAAGGAACTGGCACTCCAAGAGGGTGGGCTTTTTCTCAAGTCACATAATTAGGAGGTGAGGGAGTGGGAGACCAATGTCTTTAACCAACCTGCCTTTGGGATCACCTGCTGGGAAAATTTTCAAGTGGGTTAACTGAGTCAATGGTCAACTCAAGACTCCTGACTCTGGGGATCACCCTTCCTGTTAGTAGAATAAATTTCAGTGAGTCGCCCTGTCCATAGAAATGATCAACGACTCGGACAGTAGATGGTAGACAGCTGTGGCTTTCAACACTGGTCTGAAAAAATTTGATTAGACAGAATCTAAATAATGATTTAGATTAATCATCTGCAAATGACCCTAAGCAGAGACGAGAAAACAATAAAGAAAGCCGATGTGTTCAGAGCATCATCAATTACTGAGATGCGGGACTTAGCACATGGTCAGCATTCAATGAATGGCAGAAAGAAGGGGCTGCCCCTCATCCATGGGGCCACAGGACTTGCCCCTGTTTTTTGCCCCTTGTACTAAAACCCTCAAGGTCAGATTCAGGGTCAACGTGCAAATTAGGGTCATCAAATCAACTTATAGAAAGCTAGAACCAAAAGGGACTTAAGAGTTGACCTTGTCCAACATGCTCATTATGCAGATAGGGAAACTGAGGGCCGGAGACAGGCAACAATGTGTCTAGTCATACAGAGAATGGGTGCTGGAGTAAGAACTAGAAGGCAGACCTTTAGATTCTTTTGCCCTGACCGAGCCTTGAAAATGTAAGTGCTCTCTTCTAAGAGAAGCAGCTACAGGCACTTCGTTGAAAAATCTATTCCCACACCTTGTGCCCAGGGACCCAGTTACCTTGGCAACTGTTGACTGGCAGAGGACACTGCATTCTAGCCAAAAGCAGTAATGGGTAAGCCAGACACAAGGGAGGCCAGCAAGAGCACTCTATCGAATGCTGACCATATTGGTTACCTATAGCTGTGTAACAAATAACCCTTCAGACTTAGTGGATGAAAACAATAAGCATCTTGTTACTCTTATGGTTTTTGTGGGTCAGGAATTTGGACAGGCCACAATGGAATTTGTGTCTGCTCTAGGATGTCCAGATTCTCGCTTGGGGACAACTCAACAGTTTGAAGCTGGAATGATCTGGAGAGGTCTTCACTCACAGCTCTGGTGGTTGATTTGATGCTGGTTGTTGGCGGGGACCTCAGCTGGGCTGTCAGCAGAATGCCTACACACGGGCTTTCTGCATGGGGCCATTTGGGCTTCCTCACAGCATGGCAGCTGGTATCCAAGCACAAGATTCTCCAGGGAGCAAAGAGGAATTACATGGCATTTTCATGGGCTAGCCATGGGAGTCATCTAGTGACTTCCACCATAGACTGATGGTCAAGGCAGTTACAGAGGCCCTCCCAGGTTCAAGGGCAGGAATGTCAAGGTCACACTGTAACAAGGGCATCTGGAATGGGAGATATTACTGAGGCCATGTTTGGAAAATGCGATCTGTGGCTAAGTTTATTTGTTTTTTAAAAATATATTTCTTGAGCTCTAGTAAGAGCCAGGCACCAGGCTACTGAACTAGCAGCTCCCCTTTCTCCTCTCTTGGGGCATTTGAAGAAACGAGCCAGGCAGCTGCAGAGATGTTAGAGGGAGAAGCAGACAGAAAGAAGCTGACCACTGGTCTTTTCCTTGGAAGCAGGTGCCTCTCCGAACAGACGCATCTGTCTGTCTTCACCCTCGCCCCCAGCAAGGGCAGGGTGAGGGTCGCACAACATTGCCATGACAATCTGGGGTCTGGCTCAGTCTGTGCTCCTGCCACCCCGCACCCGAGAAGAATTCTGTGTATGCAGCTTCCCGTGAAGAGGGTCCCGGGCTCCCATTTGCCTCTCCTGTGTGCACAGCCCAGACACCACACCCCATCTTCCCCTCCCACATCCCCACCAGCCAGGCACCCTGCTGCTACCGCCTCCCAAGCACAGAAGCACTGCAGAAGGCCTGCAGCAGCCCCAGCCTCCCCAACCCCTTCTGCAACTGGTTCAAGTCTCACAGGAGCGCCTGGATGTGCTGCTCCCCCTCCTAACCAAAGGTTTCTAATCTGAAACTGTTCTCTTTATTTTAAATGACTCCTTCTCACCTCTTGCAGGGCTCTCAGAGGCCAGCTGATGCTTGGGCATTCCCAGCGATGGGCAGCTCACTCCCACCGGATTCATTTGCAGGCAGCCCTAACCCTGAGGAAGTCCTGCAATCTCATTCAAAACATGAAACCCATCTCTAGATCCTACCGTGACAAGAGCTCCTCCCTCGGCCCACCAAAATAATTCTGGATTAGGGGCTCTCCCCAGGCAGGGCTGGCATTTGTGCTTATGTGCATTGTGGGGGTAGCTGATGGCGGCCACTTCCTGGAGAGAGAGATGGGGGTTGCTTTAAAGACAGGAAGGTGCTGTGAACTCCTGAAGGGGTTGGGGTGCAGTGAGAGGGTGGAGCCTCACTGAGGGGGAGGCTGGCTTTAGGAAATGGTGATTCAGGCAGGAAGAGGAGGTCACAGGGAAGCCTGATAATCTTTCCAGAGCAGATCTGATGAGGGCAAAGCCTCGGAGGAAGGGCAAGAGAATGTAAATATAAAGCAGCCAGCATTCCGAGGGGTAGTCGAAGGCCAGGAAGGCTGCAGGGTGGCCAATGAGGAGCACGGCTGCTGGGGCGGCTGTTCGAGCAGAGGCCAACTGCATGGGCCTGGGGGAAATGGAAAAGGACCCACTTCTCCAGAGACCTTGGGGGTGAGCGGCTAGAACCCTCCAGTGGGACAGGAGGGCAGAGAGTGAGGCCAGCATGGCAACAAAAGCTGTAACACTCACTCGTTCACTCGTCCGTCCATTCCTTCTTTCCTTCAGTAAACACTTTCTGGGTTTCTGCTGTGTGGGAAGCATGACTTACTCCCACCCGCGGGGGATTCAGAGTTGGACTCATAGGAAGTGGCCCACACAGACAGCCCACGGGCACTCAGCAGAGGAATAAACAGTATGGGGAGCCCCGAGAATGCCCCGGAGGGCGGCTTTTGTCTTAGAGGCCTTGGGAGCCAAGGAAGAAAGGCATTTGAGATCAACCTCACAGAATGAGTGGGATTTTAATTGGGGGGATGGTCCACCCAGGCTGGTGGGATCCATACAATTCCAGGAAGAAGGGCCTGGGGAAAGGCTCGTGGCCTAGAAGTGGGCAGTGAGGGCAGGGGAGGCTGTAGGTTGAGACCTGGACACCTGGGCAGGCGGAAGCTGCTGTGAGGGCGTCCGTGCGACACGCCCCGCCGCTCTGTTCCCGGGCGCTCTTCACACCGCAGGGAGGCTTAGCTGTGGGGGAAAGCCGGGGCAGGCGGGGGCCAGGTTGGCCTCTTTCCAGAGCTCAGAAGCATGCCACAGCCCATGCCTGGGAAGATGCTAGCCCAGCTGGGCACCTGGCTTCTCCCCACCCAGGGAGATGGAGGTCAGAGACGGACACGCACTGAGCAGCTCCAAGGGACCCGACAGCAGTGACGATACCTGCCATCAATTTTGTGTTTACCACAGCCCAAGCTTGGTGCTAAACAGTTGACAGAATTAGCTGCTCTGATTCCCATCAAGACCCCCTGAGAACTGGACTTTAGTAGCTTCAGTGTCTGGGTGTGTACACTGGGGCTGAGGGGGCAGCACCTTGCTCAAGCCCCCCAATATCATGGTTGGTTGCCACCCAGGCACTGCGACCAGTTGTGTGGTTATGAAACCTGAGAACGGGCACTGGGGGGCGGGCCCTGGATGCTTCCCCCATCAGGAGGCTATTTGCAGCTCTTGCCCAGAGCCTGTTCCCTTGGAAATAAAGCCAAGGAGGCAAGGAGCCCCTCGGAACCACCTGTCCCACACCTGTCTTATGAGCCAGGAGCCTGCCTGGGCTGTGGAGGTGCCTCCTCCCTTGGGAACTCACCTCTTCCTGGGTGTCCTGAGCCAAACAAGCAGAGCCTAACCCCACTGGGGGAAGGCCTGAGCCCTTTGGGGGAGGATCCCCTTCATCTCTCCAGTGATGTGCCTGAGGCCAAGGGGAAATGGGGAGGATATTCTGAGTCCTGTTCTGTTTGTGTCCTTGAACCCCCACAATCGTCCTAGGAGGCATGTGGTAGAGCATGTGACACCTGAGAAGACATAGGCTCAGAGAAGTTCATTGACTTGCCCAAGGTCACACAGCAAGTAGACAGTTCCTCGCCCAGGGCTCGTGTTCAATAAATGCCAGCTACTGTTTTTAGCAATCAATAAATAATAATAATAACATGAGCATTTATCCCAGAGAAATGAGAGCATGCATGTCCAGAAAAAAAATGTGTGCATGAACGTTTATAGCAGCTTTATTTCTAAAAACCAAACATTGGAAACAACTCAAATGCTCTCCAATGGACAAATGGTTAAACAAACTGTGGTACAGCTGTACCATGGAATATTACTCAGCAATAAAAAGAAATAAACTACTGATACATGCACACTCAAGGGAAATATAGTGAGTGAAAAAAATCTCAAAAGGCTACATGCTGTTTGATTCCATTTCTATAACATTCTCAAAATGACAAAATTATAGAGATGGAGAACAGTTAGTGATTACCAGAAATGAGAGAAAGGATGGGAAGGGGGAAAACCAGGATGGATGTAGCATGAAAGACCCAGTGTTGATAGAATGGCTCTGTATCTTGTTTGCAGTCATGGTTACATAAATCTACACAGGATAAAATTGTGTAGAACTAGATCAGGTAGATATAGGTGCACATATACATATACCCAGACACACAAAGGAGTGCATGCAAAACTGAATGAGGTTGGTGGGTTGTATGATGTCGAGTTCCTGGTTCTGATATTACACAGCACTTCTGTAAAAGATTCCCATTGGGATGTGGAGCAGGTTTATCACCATCGTTGAGTGCTTGCTTTGCATGTACGAGGTCCCAGGTTCGATTCCTGGTACCTCCTTAAAAAAAAATGACTAGTACAATGAAGGGGGATGTGTGGGGAGGGGTGCACCTGGGGCATGCTTCTATGGCATATGAATATGTTCAAGTGGTCATGGGGCAGTGTCTCGGTGGGTGGAGAACCACACAATAACCGAAAGAATATTGAATTCCCATCCTGGCAAGTCCTGCTACATTCTCTAGTAGAGCAGCAAGAATCCCCTGAGTACATGGGCAGTGCCTAGCGAAGGAGGACAGACTATTGTGCCAGGCCCTTGATATTGATGGTTGTACTTATGAACCTTGTTCTTGTGAAATTGAACCTTATCCTAGTATTATATATTGCCTAAGAGTTAACTCCTGATAGCCTCCTTGTTGCTCAAATGTAGCCACTCTCTAAGCCAAACAGCATATAAAAGCACTACTTTCCCCCTGGCATGGAACATGACTCCTAGGGATGAGCCTCCCTGGCACCGAGGGATTATTACCAAGAGCAAACTAGTGATGCATTTGGAAAAAGGCCTTGACCAAAAGGAGGAAATATTAAATACAAATGAGTTTTTATGGCTAAGAGATTTCAAAGTGAGTCAGGAAGTTGTTCCAGAGGTTACACTTATGCACATCTCAGCAGGATGTCATTGACTGCCACAGTAAACTGTGCCTCAAACAGTGGGGCTCCTGAAGACTCTAGAGACATCTAGACATGATAGGCAGGGCAGACAATCTCAGGAAATCGGCACCCTGTCAGTGGGCCATACTTTGGAATATATGATCCCCTGTAACAGAGTTAGATTCACTTATAATTTCCCTACACATGGCTCTTCTGCCCCTTTTATTTGAACCTACAATTAGCATTACACTCATTAAATGTATGTCCCAGAGACTTAAATCTTTGGTCTGTTCATATGCTGATTGAGCCCTGAATCTCAGCAGAGTTGCAACACCTAATCTTCAGTTCAGTGGACTCACCCAGGACAACTAAAACAAGGATGATGATGGACAATGTCCATCCCAAAAAACAGAGTATGCACAACTGCAAGCAAGACAGTTCCGTCCATCTGCCCCAGGGGATCTAAGCCCTCTGTCAATTGGAAACAGAGTGGACATCACCACCCCAAAATCCTCAAGATGGAGGAATGAACAAACATAAGGGAGGAATGCAACTATGGACTAAAGTAGACTCATTATTATTCTAGCAATGGAAGAACTTGTATCATTAATATAAAGGCAGTGGCTACCAGAGGTTCTGAGGGGAGGGAGAGGGAAGAATAGGTGGAACATGGGGCATTTTTGGGACACTGGAATTTTCCTGCATGACATTGCAATGACGGATACAGGCCATTATACATTTTGTCAAAACCTATAAAATTGTGTGATGGGAAGTGTAAACTATAATGTAAACTATAGTCCATGGTTAGTAGCAATACTTCAATATGTGTTCATCAACTGTAACAATTGTACCCACTAATGAAAGATGTTGTTAATGGGAGAAGTGGGGGAGGGGGAGGCATGGGTATATGGGAATCCCCTATATACTTTTTTTACTTTATTTTGTACATTTAATAATTGAAAAAATGAATGATAATTTAAAAATAAAAAGAGACTACAGTTGTGTTTTTGATGTAACATTTATGTAATCTAAAGCTTCCCATTGGGAGAAGCTGGGTGAAGGGTACATGGGACCTCTCTGTACTATTTTTGCAACTTCCTGTGAATAATAAAAAGTTTCAAAAAATAGTAACAGCCAGTTGACTAGAAAGCCTTCTGGGGCAGCTCCTATATAGGACAGAGCCCCTTTTCTTCTTACCTGCTGCTCATCTTTTCCCTCTTCTGTCACCAGAGGCTCACTTAACCTCTTCCAGGCCTCCCTGTTGCTTTCTGATCCTCTGCTCATGTCTCCCTCCAGCTAATGGTTATCTCCTTAGTGTGCTCCCTCCCTTCTCTCATCTGAGCTCCTCCTGACCCACAGCCTCCCAGACCTGCATCTTCTCTGTATCCATTCAAGAAAGTTCCCCTGGGGCCTTCCCAAACTATGTCTTACCCAAAACGGATGGGGTAGGTAGTCTCCACTCCGCTTGTCTTATTTTTCCATGACCTCAGCTCTCAACTGGGTGATACTGGCCCTCTAGGGGCTTTTGGAAATGAGGGGTCTATGATGGTTAGTTTCATGTGCCAACTTGGCTGGGTCATGGTGTCCAGTTGTCCGGTCAAGCAAGCAGTGGCCTGATTGTTACTGTGAGGGTATTTCCTAGATGGATTAGCATCTCCAGTCAGTTGACTGCACCTACAGCTGATTGCGTCTACAATCAACAAAGGAGATTGCCCCCAACAGTGGGGGGAGTCTCTTCATCCAATCAGTTAGAGGTCTTAAAGCAGAACCGAGGATTTCAGCAGTCAGGAAGAATTTCTATCTCTACTTCAGCCAGCCAGCCTCTCCTGGGGAATTATCTTCACCTTCATCAAGTTTCCAGCTTGCAGCCTGAGGAATTCAGACTTGCCAGTCCTCCTGGCGCAGTGTGCCAGCTCCTGTATCTCCTGTCTAATCTGCTTCTCTGGAGGACCCTGACTAATACAGCGGCTTGTCACAATGACGGGTGCTGCTGGCACTTAGAACACAGGGACCAAGGATGCCCAAAGCTGTGCAGAGCCCTGAGCATACCCACACGGGAAAGAATTGCCCACCTGGACCACCAAAGTGCCCTGCAGAGAAGTGTTGCAGGGGGCACTCCCAGCCTCTCTCCTGGCCCTCACTCACCCCTCGTCGAGGGGGGCTGGTCTGTTGAGCCACTGGGAGAAGGAAGTAAGCGCCCATGCCCAGCTCAGCCTTTCTGAGCTAGAGCACTCCTCCCGGCCTGCGGGAAGGCTGCATTTCAACCTGCTTGTACCTGGAGAGAGCCTGGGGCAGGTTTCACCCTGCATGGCAGGTGGTGATGGCTGCCAGCTGCAGGGGGATTTTCAAGTCAGCAGGGAGTATGTGGAAGCCTGTCATGGTCCCCACATCCATCCAATCCATCTTTTAGGGGTAATGAAGCTGGTAATTTGAACACCCTCTCTCTGATGCCTGGGTCCAACTCTCCACTGGTTCCAAACTCTGAGAGCGGGACAAGGCTGTGATTGGGCGCCCCTCCCCAGAGCCTAGCAGAGGTCGTGCTCAGGTGGTAGGAGTGGGCCTCGGCCCGGGGCAGGTATTGCTGGAGCCTGCAAACACACCCCACAAAACTCACCCAATGGGCTCCCAGGAGACAGGCATTCCCTGCTCCTCCTCCAACAGGACACTCTTCTCATTGGAAATGCTCTTGTTTCTCGTGATTACAACCTTCCACCCTGACCGCTTCCCTTGTGCCACGGAGGTCAGAATTCAGTAGAGACAGAGGGCAGCAGCTCTGAAGCCACGAGTTCAGCCAGCTGGAAAGAGACTCTTTTTCCTTGTGTCTGAGGGAAGGGGCATGCAGGTGCAAAAAACATGCTTTTGATATATCTGACCAATGCGAGGAAATGGTTCTTTTATTTTTAAATTGCTCTTGGCCATGAGGATACCTGCACCCTGAGTAACCTTTTCCAGCTGTTCTGCTTTGAGCTCCAAACCAAAGAAAGATAGATTTACCACCAGCTCCCCCAGGCCCAGCCGGAGCTGCCTCCTCTGACCTCACAAGATCAAGCTGACCTTACAAGGTCAAGAGAAACCAGCCTGCCCTCCTCTCCCTCGCTGCCTCTTCTGTCCTTCCTGGGCAGCGGCAGGGACTGAGCTGTCGGGAAGGCCCCTGAGAAGAAATGGCACCTACCAGGGCCCCAGTGTGGAGAGGCAGCCTCACCGCTTTAAGGAAGGTGAGAAGTGGAGCAGGTGATCTTGCCAGTGCCTGGGCTGTGGCCTCCTTCTCGCTGTCCCTCACCAGGTAAAGGGGAAAACGCGTTTCTCCACTCGTTCCAATGCCCTGTTCTTAGCAGGACCTGTTGCCCCTTTGCCCAGAGGGAGGAGAGGGGCTTCCTGGAGTGAAGGGCAGAGGGATATTGACTTCCAGGGGTTCTCTTGAGTCCCCATAAACAAATCCAGCCACCCCTGGGGCTCGAGCTGCCCCCAGCCCCAGCAGGACTCTGTGCAGCCCCAGCAGGACTCAAGTTCTCAGAGGTTCTCCAGGTGCATCTTCCTCATCAACCTGGGACGCGACAGCCTGCGCCGCCCGGGCCTGCATGTGGTTTCTAAGACCAGAGCCTCCTGCTGAGCCCCTGGCTGCTCCTGCAGTCAGCCCCTCCACAACTTCCAGAAGGGCCCAGGGGAGCCACCTGCACAGACATTAACCCTTTCCCTCCCACGGGGTCCTCCCCAGGACTGCACAGTCGCTGTTCTAGCTGGCTTCCCCTTGCTGCCGCAGCCTGGGCGTGGAGAACGGGGGCAGCTGGTGGCGCCCACGGAACTGCAGGGACTTCAGTCTTCTCACCCGTATCTCCTCCCCACCCCACTCCAATCTCTGCTGGGAGTGGCTCCTGGACCAAAGAGCCCCGGGGGCGTGGGAGAGGAGGCACTGCTGTGGGCATCGGGAGGAGGGTGAGCCTCGACGCCGCGTGAGAGCCTCTGAAGATGATCGTCCTCCGCAGCCACACGCCTTTCATCTGGAACTTATTGGACTTGCTGGGGGCCTCCGCGGCCTCCCAGGCTCCGACTCCCAGCTTCCAGCCAATCGGCGTTAAGGCGCTTTACCGTATTGCTTCTCGACACATGGGCATTGTATGTTCCTGACAGGATAAGTCTGCCACAAATTAATACCCGGGGCAGATCCTAAAACAGTTCTTCCCGTGTGTAATAATTCCAGCCAACCCTTCTATCTGCGCTGACAGCTGCGGTAAATCTCTCATCATTGCAATTCATACATTGTTTTTCTTTCTCTGGTCCCCGAAATGGCCCAGGCAATAAACTTTACCTCTTTCTGTGATTACCCATGTGCTTTGCAGGGTGCTCGTGCTGCGCCGCAGTCTCCCCAGGGAAGCCCTCCTGCAGGTGCAGGTGCCTCTCTTTATCCGCCAGGCACACAAGCCCCAACTGGAGTCCAGCGTCAGAGGGCTGGCACCTGGGAGAGAGGTGAGGAAGGCTCCTTGTCTCTGAGCAGCCAGGGATGAAGGATGGCATTGGGGAGCTCAGCCCCTGGGATGAAGGGAGAGATGAGAGCATGGACCTGGGGCCGGTGGGGGCAGGAGAGAGACCAGACCCTGGGCACCTGGGCCATCCTTGCCTGGCCTGGGGCTGGCCAAGAGGACCCAGGTAGAGCGAGGACGTCCCAAAGGTCCTCGTCACGGGGCTTCTGGCAATTGCCATGTGTCCTGCCTTGTAACCCTGTTCTGCTTTTCAAAGGGCACTGCGGGGAAGCCACATTTGGGTCCTAGCCCCCTCTGCCTTTGTTTCTTCAGCTGTGAAATGGGACTCGTGACACTGGCCCACAGAGCAGCTGGAGCATGGGGAAGTGTGCTGTAAATGGCAAAACACCATCCAGATGCCCAGGACTGGGCCTGGGTCCCCAGAGCTCCCCTAGAGCAGTTTGGGGAAAAAAAAATCTGGCCATCAGCAGGTCAAGCCTGCAGGATTTGAGGGCCTGGGGGCAGTGGGGGGGACGCTGCTCAAAGTGATCCCACAGGGTCCTTCTGGGTAACCTTCAGACTCCCCGCTAGTCAATGCCACCCCCTCCCCCCCAGGGACACTCTTCTTGTTCTGTCCTACTGCAGAGCTGCCCAGAGGCCGGGGACGTCTCCTCACTTATTTGCTCCTGGAAGACTTGGCGTTTCCTTGAGGGTGCAGAGAAGCCCTGCCTGCCCTGATGGCACCCCAACTCCCTGCTTGGCCTAAGTGCTGCTGAGCCTGCCCCCTCCCCCATATCACCATTGTCTCCTTGAACAGCAAGCCCCATCCTCCTCCATGCACCTCCCAGCACCTTCTAGTCAATTCTAGAAGGATGACTCCACTCTGGACTCTTCCTCCAGGGCCTTTTCACCCGCGGTGGGGAATCTCAGCTGTCGCCCGGTAGAAGCCCATTCCCAAATCGCAGTTTAAATTATACATTAGCTTTTTAAGCAGCACTTAAAACTGGCAGGGAGACAGCTTTGATCAGTGGTGAAAGCCCACCTCAGGCTGCTCAATTTCACCCTGGGTTCGGGTGACGGGCAATAACTCTCCCCTCCCTCCCTTTACTAAGAGACGCTGCGCTTGGCTCTCTGCGCCGTGAGCCAGTAAGGCCCTACCCGCACCCGCCGCCTCAGCCTCCCCGGGGTCCTCCTCTCCTCGGGCCTCAAGCCCACCTGCCTGCGCCTTCTCTGCCAGGCAACCAGCAGCAGGACCAGGGGTCCCCGACGATGACCCCCAGCTCCACGGTGCCCCCGGGGAAGCAGGGGATGCGATCATCCTGCCCAGGCCAGGGCACCTTTGCCCCATGTCACCTGCTCTCCTGTTTAATTAATTCCTGGAGAGGAGCTCTTGTCCCCTCCTCCTCCTCGGCAATGGGCTCATCTCAGAGGGGCAGGCAGTTCCCCCTAAGACCAGCCTTCTGAAGGGGGGCCCAGGCCGCCCTGCAGAACCCTCCAGTAAAAACCCACCTCTCGTCCTTCAGGGTCGCCTCCCCACACTGCCTCACCCGGAGGCGTCTTCGCTTCTCTCACCCCGTCAAAGCTTGCCCAGCCTGGATGAGCTGCAGGGCCAAGGCCTCCTTCCATCCCAATGCCTGTTCCCTCGGCCGTGGCCCTCCCCAGCCCTGAGGTCTGAGGCCCTCTGGGGAAAATCACTTTGTCAAAAGCCAGAGCAGAGGCTGGCAGCCTGCTGCGGCCACGGGGACAGGCCAGGCTGGAGGCTTGGCCGCCGCGGCCCTTGGCGCTTGAGTGGGATTTGGGTCTCACGGTTGTGCTCTCACCAACACAGGCGCCCCCGGCTGTTTACCGCGTGAAAAGGTTTCCCAGACACTTCTCTGTCCTAGATAAGTTGTTAAAAGCCAAGATCAATTTGCTTCTGAAAATAAAGTGGATCGATATGAACGGTGCGCGCTGGCGAGGAGCACGTGCGCCTGCACTGCTGCACCCGGGCTGCAGGACCCCTGCCCTCGCTCTCCCCTGTCCTCCCGCTGAGCCGTCCTCCTCTCGTTGGCATCCACGCTCCGTTCCCTGCCTCACCCAGAGCAAGCCTTTACCCACTCCGTCATCCTGGAAGAGAATGGGGACTCAAACGGATGGGGGATGCACAGTTCCTGGGACGAGGGTCCCCTGCCCTCTTGACCCCCAGCCCCTCTTCCTTTGCTTTCCAAAGTCTCCAAGGAGCTTCAGGCCAAATGGCTGCCTGTGACTAGTCTTGGGCAGTAGCAGGGAAAATGAAGGTGGGTTGGCCCATGGCACTGAGGGCCCACAGCCTGCCTTAAATTGTGGCTCTGCCTGAGACAAGAGGCGTGCTCTTGCGTGCCGAGCTTCACCCCACCAAGCTCCAGCGTCCTCATCTGTTCATCGGGGAGATGAGATCCTGCACGGGCTACTTGCTGGACACAGAGGGAGCACCCAGTGAATACTAATAAAAGCCCTTAACGATGCACCTGGCACTGGTCTAAGCACTTAAGCTGTATTGACTCATCTACTCCTCACAACAGTCTAATGATGAGCTTCCATGAATAGCTCCTTGTTTTAGAAATGAGGCCCAGAGAGGTTAAGTATCTTGCCCAAGGATGCAGAGCCAGGATTTGAACCCAGGCTATCTGAGTCTAGTGCCCAAGGGCTTCTCCCCACCGTTGGTATTACTTCTCGTGCTGGGTCAAGCTGGGGGCAGGGTCCAGCCCTTGCCCTCAAGAATCTCTGTGGTCTCCAAGGTGAACAGGGGAGAGCTCGGCCCTCTCTGGGGCCTTGCTTTGGCAGAAGCTCCAGCCGCTGAGAAATGATTTAACTGCATCAAGCCTATCATTCCCGCTATGCTCAGCAGCTTCGCTTGCAAAATGATGATCGAGTAAGATTTAAAAGCCTGGAGAATGGGCTATTACTCTTATCGGTGCTAATAAAGGTGAAAACGCTTTATTTCCTGGTATGGGTGCAGCCAGATGACAAGGCCTCACTCTTCTTCCCCACCAACTCTCGCTCTCCCTACTTCCAGAATCTTCTGAGATCCCTCAAGGCCTGTGTCCCTGCGAGCCTTATCCCACGATGAACCCCAGCTCTCTGCAGAAAACGTCTGAAAACTCTGAGTCCACAAGACTTTAAACTTTCACATAACTTCAGAGACTGATTCAAGAAATTAGATCCTCTCCCCACAGCAGTTTCCACGCCAGGTTCCCAGCCTTACGTGGGGCAGGGTCAACTCTCCTGAGATTCCTGGGGACAAGGAAGGGTCCATGGAGTTGCACCCACATCCTGCTCCCCGGCCTCCCACCACGGGCCCTGGCAGCCGGCCGTCCCTGCGCACCCACATGCTCTTTAAAATCCACATACAACCAGAATGCTCCCCAGTTCTGCAAAGATTGTTTCTTCAGCTTTTGCAAAAGTCTCACACTCCTCATCCATCACTTTTCTATCTCCCCAGAGGGTCTTCTGAGTTGGTTCTCTAAGAGAACCTTTCCCCAAAGTGCAGCTCTGAGCAATAACGGGCTTTGGTATCGGTTTGTTTTCAGAAGTGCTGGGTGCCTCCTCACACTTATCAAACGCAATCAGCCGGTTGGATTTGTGTTTTATTTCCATTGCTCTTGGAAAACAATTCCAGCTCCTTACATGGCCTGCAAAGCTGTGCACAAGCTGCCTGCCCAGCTCCATTGCACGCCCCTGGCCCTCTGCTCTCTTTCCAGCCACACGGTTTCCCTTCTGTTCCTTGACCACCCCAGCTGTCTTCCTCCTCCAGGCTCTTGGACTTGCTGTTCTGTCTGCCTGGGATGTTTCCCCCCTAACTTACCACACACGGATGGTTCATTCTGGTAAAAGAAAAGCTTTTCATGCAGTTTAGGATCTCCCAGCTTTATTGAGGGATTCATGAACTGGCAGCATCCCACTCAGAAAGGAGGAGAGAGGTCCCCGGAGGTGGGGTGGAAAGGAGAAGCTCCTACAGGGCAAACGCAGAAGCAGGTAAGGCAGTATTCTGGGCTGGCTGAAATCAAGTTTCCATTGTATTTGGGGGGAGGGGGGCAGCCTTACAAATAGGGAGCAGGCGAGGAAGCTAGTGGCATAAGAATGAGGAACTTAGGTGGCGTAAGGAGGAAGTTTCAGCTGGTGATAGCTGATCTGCTGCATTTAAATTTGGTTATCTGGGCAGGCCGGGCATCTATAGGAAATAGAAACTAGTTTAGGTTTCTGGTTTTGATGAGGTGGGGTGTCCCTACGTTGGGCCTATTAGATTTTCTCAATCCTCGGGCAGGCCGAGGGCTGAAATCAAAATTAAAGGCATTAGCACCCCTCTCAGTTACCATCTGCTGGCTCCAGACAGCTCTTGTAGGTGATTAACTCAAGGTTACCGATGTCAATGGCTTGACCATTTATTTTCCTCTTCGTGCTTCTGTCATTCTAGATGGATGGACATCATTTGGCGTGGTGCTGGGTGCAACCACTTAAAACTTGAGAGAGGACACAGCACACCAGGGAGATTATTATCATTACCACGAGGAGTAAATGCCCAGTGTTTGGGGTATGCTTCTGAGCCAAGGATCCCAAGACCCCAAACCGACCGAAGTGAAAGAGATTGAAGAACGATCCCGAGGAAGGGCTTCCTTGCCGGAGCCATGTGGCTTGTTCGACTATTTCATGTAACTGCATTTCCACTTCCCCAGAAATGTTTGTCCAGGTACAGCAGGTGGTATTGAAGACAGCACAAACTCCCCCTTGCTCAGCCAGCAAGTAGTCAAGCGCAACTCTATTATCTAAAACAATTCCAGCCAAAGAATCTAAAGATTTTTGTTGTGCACCAATAGCTTTTGCAGTGGAGTCTCAATTTCTCCTACTGTTACAGGTAAGTTTCTAAACATATTTCCATTTATGTTAACTTCTAACCAAGGAAATAAGAGTCCAGAAAAGAGGACCATACAGCATCAGTGACACCCCCGTGGCGGCTCGCGGTTGGCTCAGGAGTGTAAATTAAGCAAAGCAGTCCAGGGCGAAGCTCCGGGCTTGTTATAAATTCCAAAAGGAACTGCTGCTAAGAGGGCCGGGCCACACTGTCCTGACACACGCCACCCGTCTCTGCGTTGGAATGTTTGAGCCTGATACCATGAATCACCTGAACTTAGTCCTTTAAAATATTCAGGTTACTTATCACTGTGCCAGATTTATTAACATAAATGCAACGTTGTTCATGGGTGGTCAGGGCACCTTGAGCCCGACTGTTTCTCAAGAACACAGAGTCTAAGCGGCCAGCCTCAGCCTGGAGGGCCTGAAGAGCCTTTCGGGTGGTCTTAAAGCTGTTTCATACCTCAGGTATTTACAACTGCTCGCTCAGGTCATGTGACCCTCGGGAAGGACTGAAGATGCGGATGAAGGAGTGGGACCCTGTATTCGGTAGGTCAAGGGGCTGGGGGTGATCCTTCTCTGGTCAGTTCGAGGCCCAGTGTACAGAAGATGACTAAGTCAGCTTTCTACGTGGCTCTTAAGGCAGACGATACATGCAAGGTCACGGGGTCCCGTTCGGTTTACAGGTAGGGAGCAAGCACACGCAGGTATCTGCAGTTTACAAAGGGGTGCAGACTTACTCAGACAATGACCAGGAGCAGAAGCTGAGAAGCCACAGGCCTGTGCTAGAGTTTTCCATTGAAACAAAATGTCTCTAGAGCCACCCTCCTTTTGATCAAAGATAACCTCAAAAAGATTATTCTTATTTAAGCACTTATTTATCTTTAAGCCAATTTGAATAGAGCCCTTTTAAGGAGCTTTATCAGTTAATTTGGTAATGCCATCTGGAGGTAGGAAAATATCATACATCAAACATATAGACAGACACAAATAGAAAGCTTTTCAG
The DNA here is from genome assembly GCA_029593785.1 of Cabassous unicinctus. Lineage (NCBI taxonomy): Eukaryota > Metazoa > Chordata > Mammalia > Cingulata > Chlamyphoridae > Cabassous > Cabassous unicinctus. Next base: position 30,574 of record JAQZBX010008259.1, read on the forward strand.
CCATTAGCCAGACATAAAAACACAGAAACAGAAAACATAGAAATACAAAACACAAGTTTATATACGCCATTTTTAGAGTCTTGCAATTTCTTAGTAGACTCTGAATACCAATTAAAATAGGCGTCCCATTTGGCCTGATTCGGGAGCCCTTTTTCTCAAGTGCACATGTGAGATGAGTGAAGTTGTCTAATTGGAACATTCCCCATAACGGCCTTTGCAACTCTAGGCTGTCTTTGGTGAAAGTTTGCTATTTGGTTAGAAAGGCACAGCTTCCAGCCCCATAATTTTTGAACATGTAGTATGCTGAGGTGCTAGGGGTGGAGAATCAAAGCTTGAGGTTCCCATCTTTATCATTTCACTTCTTCCTTTATGCACAGGTCAAAGAAACCAGCAGTAGCAAAAGTGAAACTTTGGATTGCACCAAAACTCTAGGGACCGAGGTTACGAATTTGAGCCTTCTCATCAATTAACGTTGACTTTCTAACCTTTGGGCTAAAAGCTAGTGAGATCCGAGAGCTCAAACACAAAGAGAGCGGAGCTTGAATCCTAGAGACGCTCCCCCACGACTCTTGGAGATGGCGAGGAAGACAGAGAACTTAAAAGGTTCAATGGCGCCTTCACCTGTCTCTCTGTCTCCAGAGCCATCAGCAGTCGCCTTAAGGTCCCTTCATGGTCACCAAAACTGATAAAAGAAAAAACTTCATGCGATTTAGGATCTCACAGCTTTACTGAGCAACTCATGAATCAGGCAGCATCCCATTCAGAAAGTAGAAGGGAGCTCCACCGAGGGGGTGGAAAGCAGAAGCTCATAGGGGGCGAATGAGGAAGCACGTGAGGAAATGTTCCAGTTGACAACATTTGGGGGGTCTTTGGGAAGCAGGTGGTTGCTTAGGAATGAGGAAGTTAGCTGACTGGCAGTATTTAATTTTGGTTTTCAGGACGTACAGGAAATAGAAATGAGCTTAGGTTTTTGGTTTTGCTGATGTGGGACTTAGCATGGGTGCCTCCATTGGCACCCACTGGCTTTTATTTACCAATTCTCATCCTTCAGGTCATAGCGCAGAAGTCTTCAGAGAGGTCTGCCTTGTCCACCCTGGCAACAAAGTCTCCCTCTGCTCCTCTACCTCAGTATTCTGATTCTTTCTCTCACACACTTATGACCGTCTGTAGTCACACTCTTGTCTGGTTAATATTGTTATTGCTGTTGGTTGTTGTTGGTGGTGGCGGCAGTGGCGGTGGTGGCGGCGGTGGTGGTGGGTGTGTGACCTGTCTTTCCCTCTGTGATGCAAATTCCCTGAATCAGGAAACTTGCCTCTAATAGTCACTGCTGTCCTCCCACTACGTGTAGCACATAAGTACTTAGGAAGTATTTGCTGATAGTAAGTGCACTTACTGGATCAAAGCTTTTCCCAATGCAGCCAGCACCTGAGGGCCATGGGACACATTTTCAGCCACCTGCAGCATGCCCCAGCCCTCCCTGCACCCCCACATCTAGCCCAGCCCCACAGGGTGACTTCTAACTACCGCAGGCCTCCAGACCTTTGTGTCCGCTGTGTTCTTTCTCTAGGGCTCCCTTCCTTTTCCTCCACCACCTCCCCAGTTCTCATCATTCTTCTGGATCTGCTGTAAACTCCCCCAGGAAGACTCCCTTGTGCACTGCCCCTCCAAGCTGGGATGAGCTGGCCCTCCCCTGATTCTGCTTAGCCTTCTCTTCCTAGCTCTACGTTGCCTCTGAAGAAGGTCTTCTGCCTGGATAATAGTACTTGAGCTCTTTTAACACCGGGAACTCTGTCTTTTCTCTCCCCAGGGCTTTAGTAGCTGGTGCTGTGCCAGTTGCATAGCAGATGCTCAACAAATGCCTGCTACATTAACAAACGATTCAGCCCCTCAACAAGGAGTGGTAGACGGAAGGTTTGGGACATTCTGGTGGGTAATGGTTTAAACCAAGGACAGTATAACAGCATTCAGAACCATTTTCAGAAACAAGATTCTATCTACTTAGTCTGATTCCTACAGAAGAAGGTGGGGGTAGGGGTGTTGAGGATAAAACTACCAGGAAGTCTCCCTTCCAAGGAGCAGCTTTGGGGTATAAGTGAACTGCTGTGGATTCTGGTAGGAAACCCATGGTCCTATGCTTTGCAGGGTGTTCACCTTGCCTTGGATTGGCTCATGGACAGTGGGACAGACTTTCCTCTCCTCCTCTGTGCCAGCCAGACTCTAAGATGGTTTAAGATGGTCCCCACCTCCTCTCCTTGAGTGTGGGCTGAACTGGCATCTTATTCTAACCAGTACAATAGGTCAAAGGTGGTACCTATTTGCAGGATTAGTCTACATAAGATTGTAACTTTTGTCTTGCTAGTAGACTTTCTTCCTTGCTGGCATTCACTGTGTTACAATTTCTGGTCAACAGTTATGACCTGAGGACCTCAGTCCAACAACCATTGACAATCTGAGTCTTGCCAACAACCACATAAGTAAACACAACAACCATATAAGTAAACACAGGAGCAGACCCTTCCCCCAGTTCAGCCTTCAGATGAGACCCCAGCCCTACTCAGTACCTTGACAGAATCCTGCAAGAGACACAGAGGCAGAGGACCCAGCAAAGCTCTGCCCAGATTCCTGACCCACAGAAACTGTGAGATAGTAGATGTGCATTGTCTTAAGCCACCATGCTTTGGGGTGGTTTGTTACACAGCCGTAGATAACCAATACATCCGCCTAATGCTTGATCAACACCAGATCATACCTAATTCTACACTTGACAGCATAGATACATGTAAGACATAGACTCTGGAACTCAATGACCTGGATTACAAATCCCAGATGTTCTACTCTGTGGTCGGGGGATCTTGGGTAAGTTATGTAGCATCAGCTCTAACATCAGGGAATAATAATATTGCCTGTTACAGGATGACTGTGAGGATTGATTTAGAGAATACATGCAAAACGATTAGAACAGAGACAATATTAATACTATTACTATCAATTATATCATATAAATGCTCATGATACTTACTATTCTAAGCCATCATGGGCTTAAGTACTGACCTGAGTTAGCACATACAACTGCCCACATGCCATCCAAGCCTATGGACAGAAGGCTCTAAGGCAGACAGCAGAGTTCTCCACCCACCCACCCAACCTCGAAGGTCAGGGTCTCCATCCACACCCTCAAAGCCCACCTCCTCGCCTCTGCCCAGACATCTTGACGTGCTCACTTTTGGCACACCAAGAGAGGAATTGCTCACAAAATTCTAATCATTCCACTATTTGCAAACACATTTACAATCCAGTCAGGATCCATTCCCCCTGATTGCTAAGGAGAATTCAATATCAAATCATTACAATTAAATCCCATTATGGACAGTCAGAACTTAAAACAGTCCCTGGCAGGAATACGCCAGCACAGCCTGAAAGCTATCTTAGGCTGCCTTCAGACTCACGGTTGAGGGGTGCCTCCAGGCTGGAGGGCTCCAGTTTGCATCCGGCCACAGAGCCTCCCATATGCAGGAAGAGAATCTTTAAGGGGTCATTTCTGGGCTGGTCTAGGTCGTGAGAGTTTGCTCTGGAGTTAGAATGCTTCCTCCTGTGCTATCAGCACAGTACTAGGTGCCCCATGGGGCATGGTGATGACTTGTGGGCATGGAACTGGAGGAGACCAGGTGGGCTTCCATCCTTTTCTGTAAGAAGCTGAGACACAGGACCTCTACCTTGGCCTCTGTAACTTGGGAATTTTTCAAGTTTGCACTGGGAAGTTTGTTCCACCCTGGGGCCAAGTTATCCGCAAAGTGAATGCAACTGCTGAGATCACAGGCCAAGCATGGGTTTGGAGAGAAGATGGAAGCCCATGTGGCAGGATAAGAGAGCAGAAAGCATACTGGAAATGCGAGTCTGAGCACGATTTATGTCCTGAGCTGTGGAGATCCTGTCACTGGCTTCCTTTGATAGAATTTGACCCCCATTTACTTTTTTAAATTGCCTGTGGGCATGTAGACATCCCCGAGGATTGGTATCTCCAGTGCTCCCGCCTGGGCCTCCGCTGGGATATGAGCCTCTGCGTCCTTGTTCTCTCATTCTCTCAAGGTGATGGCGCAGAGATGTTAGGAGATGAGGGGGATTGCAAGGCCCTGTTGCCTACGTCTTGGGAAACCTGGTTGTGTGAGCATGTGTTCATGGGTGTGTGTCCATGGGTGTGTGTGCATGGTTGTTTGGGCGTAGGTGTGTATGTGAGTGTGTGTGAGTGTGCATAGGTGTGTGTGCATGGGCGTTTGTGAGTGTTGAATCCATGGGTATATGCACAGTCGTGTATGTGAGTGTGTGTGTGCATGGATTGTGCATATTATGACTAATGAACATCGTGGACGCGCTCAGGAAGATAGGATCAACTAATTGCTATTATTTTTTTTATTTTTTATTTTTTATTTTTTAAAGATTTATTTATTTTATTTATTTATGCCCCCCTTGCTGCCCGTGCTGCCGTGTCCATTCGCTGCGCGTCTTCTCCGTGTCTGCTCATCTCCCCCTTGCTGTGAGGTCTTGCCGCATCAGCCCACGGCGCCGCGCAAGCCGGCCTGCCCTCACAAGGAGGCCCTGGGAAGCGAACCCGGGGCCTCTCACATGGTAAACGGGCGCTCTATCCATTGCGCCACACCCGCTTCCTGCCGCGAGGCCGCTGCATCAGCCCACCGCACTGCTCAGGCCGGCGTGCCCTCACAAGGAGGCTTCGGGACGCGAACCTGGGCCTCCCATATGGTAAACGGGGGCTCCATCCACTGAGCCACACCCGCTTCCCAACTAATTGCTATTAGAGCTATGCTGCTGTTTCATTCTCTATTCCCAAAGCTAATTGTCAAATTTAATAGGCATCTATTTTTCATACAGATGTTTGAACTTCACAAGCCAAGTCATTTTTTTTAGCAGATAGTCAAACTTAGAAAATAATAAATTTTTGTATCCTCTCTGGTCCAATGAGCCCTCTCAACCAGACAACTAAGTTATAGAAAACAAGGCTAATCCGAAGGGTGGTGCACCAACTTGTTCGTTAGCTCCCCTGGCACCAGAGCCAGGAACTGTTGCTTCCCACTGCGTGAGTGTACTGAACCTCGTGTGAGCAGAGAAGAGCATGATTTTCTCCCTAAATCCAGGACCTGGAAGGACAGCTGATATGCAGCAGCCGAGGAGGTCTCACACCTGTTTGGGGTCTCAATCAGATGCACAGTGTGTGCACAATCCCAGGAGCTAGGTTCTTTGTGGTGAGCGTCTCGATAGGTTTCATGCCACGTTCAGTGGGAAATGGGATTATCAGCTCTGCAGCTTGTTCCCTTTGGCTTCCCACAGCCTTCGTGCTGTGCATGTGCAACCAGTAACTGCTGATGGAGCAAATATCTGCAGCCTTGCCAGGAAACATCCCAGCCTCCCGAGTGTTTACCCCACTCGCCCTCCCCCAATGGCCAAGACGACTAAACTAAAGGGTAGTACTGAGGAGGGGGCTGTATTAGTTAGGATAGGCTCAGCAAGGCTCCAATAACAAACAGCTCCCCAAATCTAAGTTGCACAAACACTGAAATTCTATTTCTGATTCCTGCTATATTTCCATGGGGACTCTGGCCCTGCATTGTCATGTCAGTGTCCTTGCTCCAGACCCCAGGCTGATGGAGCAGCCACCACCAGAAACTTTGCTGATCACCACAGTGGAGGGAAAAGAGAACCATGGTGGGTCTCACATCAGCAATTAAATGCTCAGCCCAGAAGTGACACAAGTCATTGGCCAAAAGTGATCACCTGCTTCCATCCAACCACAACGGACCAGTTAGTGCAATTCAACCACGTGCATGGAGTAGGGGAAAATCTGTATTGGACAAACAACACATGTGACCATCGCAAGTGTGGTTAAGCAGCTCAAAGACAACCAGTGGTGAAAGCAACAAGGAGGCAGATCTGATTCAATTGAGAAAAGTCTTTCTAGAGATTTCTTTGGGTGGATGGACTTCTGGGGAAGGTGGCACAGCCATTTGTAGAGGTGACTCCGGCAATAGTAGGGAATGGAATTAAATCTTTAAGATGATTTTTGAATGAATGAAATCAGCCTTCATCAATCTCCTGGTTTTAAATAACCCTTGTCACAAGGAGGTGGTCATTCTGAATCTTGCAGGACTCAGCAGTCTGAAGGAAAAGCTGAAACCAGGAGATATAGCACTGAGGTTGGGGATGAGGAGAGGCAGGGTACAGTATGGACTTGCTAATCCCCAGTTAGCCCCTTGCTTATGCTATGCTGCTATTAAGGCCAAGATTGTGATTTTTAGTTCCCAATCTGTGTTCACTGATGCTCTTTGCCTTTTTGTTTTCCACAGACATTTCTTAGTGCCCAGTACTGGTACACAGTGGTTCTCAAACAGACATGCACCCTGCCCCTTGTTCTGTGAGAAGCTGCTCCCCCCACCAGCAGAAGGTCTAGGCGCCCTATCTTAAGTTGCTCATGGGGATCCTTCGAAGGGCAGATGAATCCCACTCAATTCTGAAGATCAAGGGCTGAGGCCACCAGGGTCATGTGCCATGGGGTGGGCTAAAGGATGGCGCAGGGCTGGGCCAGTGGACACACCTCATCGCCTGCTGGAAACCAGTGGTCGGCCCCTGCGAGCCCAGGCTGGCCTATGAGTGGGCAGTAGATAAGGCCCCAGTGGAAGGACGAGGACTGTTGCCAGCAGACTCCGTGATGGATCCCAGTGATCCCGGACTCCTACCATTTACACCCTTGAGGGTGGGCAGGACCTGAGGCTTGCTTCTAACCAACAGAATATGGCAAAGGGGATGAGAGGGCCTTGGACCTCAGTCCAACAACCCTCAAAGGAACTGAATCCTTCCAACCACCCTGTGAGCTTGGCTTCAGGTCTTTCCCTGGCCGAGACTTTAGGGGAGACCCCAGCCCTGGCCGACACCTTTACTGCAGCCTTGGGAGAGACCCTGAGGCAGAGGACTCAGTTCAGCCATGCCTGGACTCCTGACCACAGAAACTGTGGATAATAAATGTGGGCTCTTTTAAGCCTCTGAGTTTCATGGTAATTTGTTATGCAACAGTAGATAACTAATACAACTGGAGGAGAAGTGGGACATACATTAATGTTTAAGATCTGGGGGTGGATCTAAGCCAGAGAGGACCCAAGTATACTTAGGGAGTGGCAAAGGGGAGCTTGGGCAAAGGGGTGGGCCAGACCATCTGCAGAGCCAGGCTGGGGGTCCTTACACCTGCCCGAGATGGCGTCAACATGGGGAGGTAGGAAGACCGAAGGGCCAGTGCACTTACCCCTCACAGAGCCTGGACCAGTGGAGAGACTCACCCTGCCCTTCCCACAGACCGGCCAGCTGAGTCATCTTCAAATACAAATACAGACTTTTATAAGGGGGCTAGCAATAGCTGCCCTGCATTGGGCATCTGCCATGGCCCAAGCTCAGTTCTTTTGCCAACATGATGATCTCAGTTTATTCTCATGGTAACCTGAGGAAGAGATGCCATTATCCTAATTTAAGGATTAGGAAACTGAAATTCAGAGAGACCAAGGAACTTGCTGAAGGTCCTTCAGCTTGGAAGTGGCAGAGCTGCATTCGAACCCACCCTGGGCCCCAAAGCCAACCCTCTTTCTACTCCTCCTCCCACCCCCGCTGCCTTCAGACAAGCAGGTGGTCCTCTGGGAAGCTCCATACTTTGCTGCCTCCCTTCCGTGCTTCCCAGACTTCAACACCAATGCCGAGCCAACCGTCTCCCCAGTAAAAGAGGCTGACCCTACCACGACCTTTTCACTACGTTCTTGAATCCGCCATCATTCCTCTCATAAAACCGAATCCCTATTAAAAGTGTTTCCTCACCCGTCAGTACTCTGATTGCAAAATATAACAAAAACGCCGTCTTTCGCTTAATTTAAAGATATTTATGTCACCCTTTGAAATGTCAAACGTTTTCATTAAATCCTCTCACACTTGGGCTGACAAAGGGACGGCAGGATCTTTGGGAGACACTTTAATCTCAATCAATTAGGAAGAAAGTAGTTTGAGCAGTATGGCAATAAAAGAATGCTTTAATTTTAGAACTAATTAAATATCAACAATTGGAATGCAGCAACAGACACTTAACCTGCAGTAACCCATTATTTATTGGGAATATAATGCATTGACTCTGGATATGAAGTGAGTGGCAGTCATTTTAGTACCAGCCGTCACAGTCCAGCAGCTCCCTTTTGTTCCACTCCAGCACAGTCATCACCTGGGCTTTGCCGGGATCACTCCGGCACCTGCGCTCAGCACAAGATTAAATAGGCCGGAGTCCCAGACGGGACTGACTGGCCCAGAGGGACTTGGCCTTGGGCAAAACATCTCTGTGACAAGGCCCAGCACAGTGGCTCTGGGTAGGGCAGCCTAGGCAAGTGACATGCTGGCCCAGGCCCCCCTGGACCCTGAAATGGACCAGCTAGGATGCTTTGGGCTGCAAGTAGCAGGAAAAAAAACCTACATAAACATACTTTAACAATCAGGGTTGGTTTTTTCGTTTTTGTCTTTGTTTTTTAATCTTACATAAAGCCTGGAGGGAGGGAGGATTCCAAAATTGGGTAATTCAGAAGCTTGATAAGAGCACCAGACACCTAGGTCTCTTTTTTGTCCCCTCTGGCACCCTTAGCAGGAGGACAGCGTCACCCTCATGATGACAAAAGGGTTGCTGTGGTTCTGTCGCACTTACAGGATAATGTCCCACCAAGACGAGGCTGCTTCTTCCTAGGCATCATTTTCCCATTAGTGTCAGAAATGACCCCTTTGGCTAGGTTACCAGGGGCCAGCGTGGGGGTAGGGAATGGGGAGTTTGTTCTTAGTTTGTGCAGAGTTTTTGTTTGGGGTGGTGGGAAAGTTTTGGTGCTCTACAGGGGTGATGATAACAGAGCACTGTGAATATAGCTAACACTGAATTAGAGCTCTGAGAGTGGTTAAATGGAGAAACTGTAAGTGATATATATGTTTCTAGAATAAAAATTTTAAAAAGACCAGCCACAACCAGAGGGCTGTACAGCACAAACAGTGAGCCATAATGTAAACTATGGTCTGTAATTAATAGTTCAATCATTATATTTTCTCAACAACTGTAACAAGGTACCACACTAATTGCAAAATGTTAAAAATGGAAGCAAGTATATGGGAACTGTGTATTTTCTGCATGATCTTTCAAAAAACCTACAACTTCTCTAATAAAAAACATAACAATAAAAGGAAAAATAATAATGACCGTGATGATGATGATGATAATGACAACTAAAGGTTATTGAGTACTTACTTTGTTGTAAGCAATTTGCATATTAAAATAATTTAATAGAAGTCCATTTCACTAAAAAGTTACATATTCATTCTCAGGACTGGGCAGGTCCCGCTGCTCTCTGCCGTGGGCGGTGAGGTGAGCTATGGAGTTACCGTGCAGCTGAGATTGGGAGTGGGTGGCTCAGACCCCGACCGGACATTCCATGAGCTCCGCCACCCTCTGGGTGAAAGGGACGTGGACTTGGAGTTAGGCAGACCTAGGTCTCACTTGGTCTTTTAACAGCCGTGTGACCTTGACCCAGTCACCTCTCCTGACCTCAGTACCATCTGCAGCTTGAAGGGCAGGTCTTCCCTGCCCCTACCCCCCACCCCCAGTGATCAGGATTTGGGGAGAATCTAGAAACAAGGTGGATCAAAGCAGTAGTCATTGAGTTATTGTGTTAAAGACCCAGGCAAGGGCTTCCAGACCCATTACCCCAGAACTTGTCCAGTCCCTAATTCACTGGCACTTGGGAGAGCCCCTTCCCCCAACTGCCCTGGGCTGCCCTTGGATTTAAGGCTCTGACCGTTCCTGGGGCTCGTGAGGGGAGGTCCAGCAGTTCCCACCACCTGAAGTGACCCGTTGCCTCACTTCTCCCACCCTACCCAAGCATGGTTGTCAGGGAGCTAGTCGAGAATTCATTCCTGTCCGCCTCGGGGACCCCTAAAGCCATGGAGGAGAGAGAATCAGAAGCCAGGGCTCAGTTCTGCTAGACGCGTGGACTTGGCATGTCACTGGTCTCTCCCAGCCTTGCTTATGCTTTCCTTATCTGTACCCTAAAGTGAATACAAGTCACTACCTTGCAGGTGTTTAAGAGAGGACTGCATGAAGTAATGGCCGTAGAGAATTTCAGGAACCTGGGGCAGTCTGGCATATATTAGGCAGTCAGCAAACAGCAATAATCGCTATTAGAATACCACTAAATTCAAGTACACTTATAAAGAATTAGCCACATATTTCTTTCACTTTTTCCATTGATATTTATGAGTCAATTTAACTGAGATCATTGTTTGATATCATCGTGCTGGAAGCCAGCTGACCATGTACCTGGACCTTGATGTGTGAGCTGCCATTCCAGAAACATGTACAGGGAAAAGAAAAGGAGAAAAGAGGCAGTTTTCCTTAGAAAGGCAGGTTTCCCAAGAAAACTTCAGGAAGAAAGAAGTAGCTGGTCTGGGGTCAGGATGAAGTTTGCCATGCGCTGATTCTCACAGCAAAATGCATGCCTTCTGAAAGGGAGAGAAAAACGTGTTTTGCCGGAGCCTGTTGGCTCAGCTTTCTTCCTTCCTCTCATCTCAGAGTTCAGAGGCACAGGCTCTGGAGTGGAAAGCAAGACCGCATGTGGACAAGGGTCACAGAAAAAACAAACAAACAAAAACCACCTAGGAGGACACATACAGAGACCATTTACTACATCTCCCTACCTAGAGGGAAAATTTTGCCTAAATAAGGTACAGCCAAGAGATGCCTGTTGGAGACTAACTCTTGACTGAGAGAGAGTGGGTGACAGGAGTGTTGTGTTAAGCATGATTCTGAGGCACATACCAAGATAAGCTGCAAAGAAGGCCATGACGTATTCATCACATCTTCCTGGGGTTCAAGAGGAGGACTGTGACAACCTTGTGAGTCGGGGATCAGTTTCCCACAGCCTAAAACTTTTCCAAGTTCACTTTAAATTTTGAAACATGGTCAAACCTCATGGTCACCAGTAAGCATGGGTCACATGCAACAGCCATCGGCATCAGACAAGAGAGGCTAAAGCCTGAAATTTGGAAGCTTTGGAAGAGCTCCAGACACACAGCAATTGATTTGTAAACAAACCGCATGTTTCATTGCTCGTGTCGCATGCAGGATTTGTGAGGATTCTCTAATACCCCTGCCCCATGGGGACCAGACCTCAGTCACGAATCTAGACATGCCTAGAGTGGGTCACCAGCTCTTGGTGTCTGCCTTTGTGCTCAGAACAAAATTTTAATCCACAGGGGTTCAGGGCGCAGGACCTTGGGGTCACACCTAGTTTGGTGAACTGGCTGTTGAAACTCGAGCCTGTGACTTTACCTCCCTCGGCCTTGGTTTCCTCATCTGTAAAATGGAGATAAAAATAGTAGCTACCTCATGGGAAAATGAATACACAAGCCATTGCGGAAACTGGACCAGTTCTGGGAATTCCTATGGCACCAGGATGACTGGCATAAGCAGGAATCTTCCCAGGCAAATCTGGGGCTACGGTCCCCCTCTGTGGTGGTCTGAGGCTGACTGTACCGCAGAAAAACTTGTTCTTAAATCTAAACCCTTCTTACGGGTGTGAACCCACTGTGAGGAGGACCGTTTGGCGAGGCTACTTCAGTTAAGGGGTGGCCCAGTCCCATCAGGATGGGTCTTAATTCCATGACTGGAGTCCTTTATAAGCAGAATGAAATTGAGACAGAGAAAGAGAAAGCCACAGAGAGGGCTGCCAGAAACTGTACATCAGAGGAACCCGGAAGAGAAGGGAGAGCCCCACTGCAGGCCCAGTCAGGGCCCACTTGGCCGGGCTGGCCCAAGGCTCGCTGTGCCCTGCTGCAGGCTCTGGCGGACAGTGCAGCCGAGGCGGAGGCATTGGCCAGTCTTTCTCCACCCAGGAAGGGCTGAGTCCTGGCAGGCAGGGTCCTTGCCCGGCGGGTTACCAAGACCCACACTTCCCAGAGATGCCCCCGCCCGGCTGCTGGGACCTCTGCCCAGCTCCCTCCCGCCAGCCAGGGGTGACTGTGCTACCTGCTCCCCATCCCTCCCCCATCACACTGTCCTCTCCCCCCACCACCCAAGGCTTTTTCGGGGAGCGCTTTGCCGCAGCACTTCAGGACCAAAGCTGGGTTGAAGCTCCAGCTCCGTGTCTTTCTGGCTCTGTGACTTTGGACAGGACATTAAACTCAGAGATCGGTAAACTTTTTCCACAAAGGGCCAGAGAGGAAGCGTTTTAGGCTTGGCAGGCCACAAGGGCTCTGTCACAACTACTCAACTCTGCCCCTCGGAGCCGAAAGCAGTCAGGACAGCACAGAGGTGAATGACCCCGCCTGTGTTCCAATAAAACTTCATTTCCACAGGCAGAATGCACCATATTTGGTCTGCAGACCTTAGTTTGCTGACCCCTGATTTAACTTTTCTGAGACTTACGGTATCGTAATAGGATCACGGAGATGTTGATACAGACAACCTACAATGCCCAATAAATGTCGGATTGGGGCCACCCTGGGGCTCATCCCTTTGGATAAACAAGCCTTTCGCATTTACCACGACCCCCATGCCAGCTCCCCTGTCCTGAGCAGCCACCCCTGGATGCCTGGCAGGCCCCAGCTGTGCCTCAGTGGGCCACCAAGCCCTTGGATTTCCCTCCTGTCTGGAACCCTGCGAACCGCGGGCTGCTGTGTTATTATTTATTCCAGCCTGGCGACCGCACCGCTGCGCTCTGCAGAGAGCTGGGACGGAAGGCCCCGGGTGCGGCCTTCCTAGTGAGGCGGGCTGTATTAGCTCCTGATTAGGCGGTGCCGAACACAACAGAGGCACCAGGCCCGGGACGCTGGCCCCTGCCTTCGCCTCCTCTGCGCTGCTTTGTGCTGGCGTTCCTTCCCGCAGCCCCGCTTCGCCTCTCCTCTGTTCTTTATTTTGCTCACTCAGTCCTCTCTCACCTCTTAACAACGTGACTGGCTCCCGCCTGCCTCTGCCCGCCATCCCCACTGGTCCTGAGAATCTTCTAGTCCCTAATAGCGTGGCTGCTCCTGAGTTTAATAAAAGCTGCTGACAGGGAAATCCGAGCTAAGAATTACTTCCTCATTAACAAGGACAGCTGATTCCTGGGCCCCAGCAGGCCGCGGACCTGGGCTGCCTGCCCTCCCTGCCCTCTGCCATCAGGGGCCAGAGTGGTCTCCAGAGTGGGCCCCGCAGGCGGCTGGAGCACCCCGAGGCTGCAGGGTGGTTCCCAGTTCTGCTTCCTTTAGAGACGCTCAGTTCCACAGTCGGGGCATTTCAGGCCAGCTCCTGTGAGAACAGAAGGGAGGTGACTTGCCCAAGGCCACATAGTCCTCCCCTTACTGTTATTCCAAAGACCTGCCCAGGTGAGCAGGTAGTTTCTAAGATCTACCTTTGGCTCGTGGCAAGTCTGTTTGCTGACAAGGCCGTGAGGTGCCCAGGCAGCCTGATTCTCTAAGAAACAGAAAGTGGAGCTGAACTCTAAGAATTCACCTGCCATCTCCCTCCCACTCCATTTGCCCTTGTCCGTCGGGCAAGTTCTGTTACTCGGGCTGCCCCCTTGTGTCTTCCCACCTGCCAGTTCCCCAGGCCACCATCTCCCCAGCCCCCCAGTAAGCCAGGGTCTCGTCTCCGGCACCCCCACCTGCTTAACTTACTAAGAGCTCCCACGTGTCAAGGGCTCACTATGTGCCAGGCAGTCTAGAAGCACTTTATAGGTATAGCAGCAAGGAGGCAGGAGTTATTTTTATGTTTCTTTTTTTTTCTTTTTTTTTCTTTTTCGCCACCATGTAAATGGAGTTATTTTTAAATCTCTGCGTTATGAGGCTTTCACTGGAGGGCAGTGGAAGATTTACTGGTTCTTTTGTTTAGGAAAACACCTTAATGGGCCTGCTGGCCCCTGGGTATGTCTAGATGGGAGAAGATTCACACGAAGAAACATGGACTTGCTCTGCATCATAAAGTCAAAGGAAGTTTAGGTGCCCTGAGCAGCCCAGGAGAGAAGGGAGGGGACCTGGGAAGGTGGCCTGGGGGGAGGGAAGTGAATAAGGGGAGAGAAAGCAGCCAGTTACAGTCTCGGAGACCTGGACGCCATGGAAGGAAATTGCAGTCGGTAGGAAATATCTCAAGACACGTAATTGTAACCCGTGCTTCCATATCTTGGAATGAAGTTCCTGCAAACCCCCTTTCCTGGGGCTAGGGCTCCCCAAGCATGGGCTACCTGGTAATGGACATTCTTTCTCTGTTTCCCGGACTGTCCTGCAAACTGTCCAAGCCTGAGGCCTTGGCTCTCACGGCTCTCTGATTATAATGCAGCAGTTTGAATTCATGGACTGCCACCCTGTTTGAGCGGTAACATGTGAAAAGCTCCCAGGGATCTGCTGAAGCAGGTAGGTGTTGCCTGAGGAGCCCCAGGCCCTGGGCGTGGTGGGACTGCCGCCCTGCCTCTCGAGCTGCTTGGTAAGGTTAGGCTCTTGGACATGGCCCTCTCAGGAGGGGGCTGCTTCTCTGGAACAACTGTTGGGGCTTCTTCACTTAAATGCTGTCCCTCCTCCAGCCGGAGAAGGAAGGAGCCAGGTGTCTGGGGTCTCCAGCTGGTAGCACAGGCCTGGCTCCCTGCCACTCCACCCCTACCCCACCCTCGCTCTGCCGTAAGCACCCTGGAGCCTGCTGGGGCGAAAGAGCAATCGCAGCCCTGACCTCCTTGATTAGGGACCCTCTCCTCTCTTTAACACGTGACAGGAGAACCAAAAGTAAGGCTAAAGCTTGCTTGAATTTCCTCTCTTACCTGCGGGCTTGTGTTTCCAGGTTAAAGCATGCTCATCTAGAGAGGGAAAAGCCTGCTCCAGCTCCAGCTCTTGGACTTTAGAAAAATCACCTTTTTGTCAGAGCAATACAAAGCCACGACAAGGTTACGTGAAATTCGTAGATGGCTTTGCTCTCCTCTCTGTCTTAGAGACAAGGACGTAGGTGCGGGCAGTTTATTTGGGGCATGCCAGTGGGTGGAGAAAGTAAGGCAAGAAAGAGAAAAATCAATTGTGGGGTAGCAGAATGGTAACTGAACCTCAGTCCCACTGGGGACCCTCTGAAGAATCAGGGAGAGTAGACTTCGGGATTGTCCCTCCAGGATATAGGGAAGCTGAAGCATTTTTCCATTGACTCTTGTCCCATTTTGGTTGAGGGTTTCCCCCAAGGTGTTGAATTCCCAGCACTTCTAGGCTGCCCTGCACACAGGGCACACAGGGCACTAGAAACTGGGGAAAGCTCTCCAGCAGAAATGCCGAGAGCCGCAGGTGTTGGAGGCAGGAGGCCTTGGGCATCCCTGGGAGCTGGCCAGCACAGCTGTGGAGGAACTCCGAGGTGGGCTGAGGGGTTATGGGATGGGGGATCAAAAGCATTTAATATCACCCGCAATCCTAATGTCACCAAATCTGATCCCAGAGAGGAATTTAAGTCCTCTAGTGGTGCTGCTAGAGGTGCAAACGAGTTGGAAAAGCTTGCCCTCATGGCCTGCTTCCCCAGACATATGTCTATCCTCCATATGACAATATTTAAACAAAGGGAGTAGAGAATTAAGACCCATATTTCTGGGTTTTTAATGGGGTTGTCTGGCTAAAAGGCAGAGGCATGATGAATTTGGGAAAATTGGGGACAAATATGACAGGGCATGTAGCCATAATATATAAAGACCTGCCATATTCAATAAGAAAACAATCACAAGCCAACAGGAAATAATCAAGTTATACAAACAAGACATGCAAATTGCCAATAAATATCTAAAACAATTTCAACTTCACCAATAACAAAAAAAAAATTAAGACAAGGTATTAATTTTTTTCCTTTCAAATTAGTAAAAAGGTTGTGAGATTGATCATAGCCAGGGTTGGTGTGATGTGGAGAAGCAGTCTCATGCCATCGCTCTGGAGAGCAGTGTGGCAATATGTATTAAAATGAAAAATGAGCAGTTCCCTTGACCTTGCAGTTCCATCTTTAGGTTTGTATCCCACAGGAATATCCCCATAAGTACACAAAGATGTTACATTACAAAGAAGTTCACTTCAGCTATAGTAACAAGACTTGGACCAATCTAAACATCTATCAGGGATGTGGGTAAGGTATAGCATACCAATGCACAAAAATAATTAATATTGAAGGCATTAAAGTATTTAAAAGAATGAGATAGACATGTTTCTTAAGTAAAAGAAACTGGTCTCAGAACAATATTTTATCATGATTCTGTTTTTGTAAAATGAAAAAAAAAAACCCACAAAACTGCCTGTATTCACATGTGAATGAATTGTAAAACATCCGGAAGGGTATACACCAACTTGTTAACAATGTTTACTCCTAGAGAATGGAATTGGAGGGTGCACAGGCAGGGGCGAGAATAGGAGTAGGTGGTTCAGGAAAGAGGAATGTTGAACTTTACTCTCATTTTGTTTGCGTTATCGCTACAATGATTATGTGTTATTCATACAATTTGATGAACGCCAGTAAAATCTAAAACATTGGGGAGACACAGAATTTAAGAGGATCCTAGCACTCCCAGTGCCTAAATTTGCTGTATCAGATCTTCATAGAACTACTGCAGACCCATTTCATAAGTGGAAAGTTGGGCATCAGAAATGCAGCATGAGCTTCCCAAGGTCTCACGTCTTCTAGGGCCCAGGTGGCTTACTTCAGGCTGATCTCTGGAATAGTTTTCATGTGTATCTAAGGGAGATGTAGCCGTTAGCTATCACTGTGTACAAAGCATCCCCAGATAACAGCAATCATTTAGTATTGCTCACGAGTGTGCAGGTTGACTGGCCTGGGCCTGGCGGATCTCGGCCGGGCTTGCTCATGCTTCCGTGACTGGTGGGTTGGCCGGTGGCTCTCCTGCACAGGCCTCTCACCTCCCCAGCAGGCTAGCCGGGCGTGTTCTCATGGTGGCAGCACAAGTGCATGGTGGAACTTCTGCCCCAGTGGCCAGAGCAAGTCAGGAGACCAAGCCAAGCCTCGTTGTGGGTGGTCACTGCCAAAGGGCCTGGATTCAGAGAGGCCAGTGGCACCATCAGTCTACCACAGGAGACCAGCTCCGGCCCTCTAGCAGTCCAAAATGGTTGAGGTACCCACTACCCAAAGCCTTCACAGCTTCCACAGGGGGAGTTCGGGTTCTGAGTGGGTTACTGGACCCTGCAGTTCCTCACAGCAGGCCCAGCCTGGGGACAAAGAAGGCCAGTCTTTCTGCCGCAGGAATGGCGACCATAAAGGCAAAGCAGCAGGGAGAGCATCTCCAGCCATGATTAGTTGGAGATCAAGCGGCCTTGCAAACCTCACCTGGGGCCTCAGGGTGAAGCCTGAGGATGAACGGATTGGAAAGAGTGCAGAGAGGAGGGAGAAATGAAATACAGCCCCGGGAACAGCACCCAAAGGCGTGCGAGTTCCCCCGTAAATAAGTCCTTGGTATTCAGCAAACGCTGTGTGGCCACCTCTCACCTTCCCTCTCTCTCTCCCACATCCCCTCACCCCGCTCCTGCCTGGGGAATGTGTTGAGCCAGGAATTGACTGTGCAGGAACTTGCATTTTTCAGCGGTACTCCAGCTGGCTGCAAGGCTACTGAGTTTGCCTCCTGCCCCACTGCATCCTCGTCGCATTTCCAGCCTCCTGCCGTCCCCTGGCCCGGGCCTGACCCTTGGCCCCGCTCAACGCTCTCATGCAGACAGCTCCCTGCGGAGTCTGTGGAGACACTGGCTTGGAGTGATAGATCCTGCCATTTCCTGCTTTCAGGAAATACTGCCTCTCACTTCGCATTTATCCTGCCCCTCATCACCACGCGGAGACCGAGGCTGGGGCGGGCTTCCAGCCATCTATTATCTGCCTTCTTCCAAGG
>JAQZBX010008260.1:0-23239 GCA_029593785.1 Cabassous unicinctus
AAGACAGTTCTAAGGGGATTCTGCTTCAAGGAGTTACTTGGTAGCATCATTTTCTGCATTTGATTCAGATGAAGCAGACTTTATTGAACACCTTCTCTATAAAGCAGGCAGAATGCAGAGAATACTGAGAAGGATAAGATAAAGGACAATTGAGTTTTGCCATTAAATAGTTTGCTTAAAAACAGAATCACATTGGGCCATTTGTCATTCTAGAGCCACAAGGCTCACTTTGTATTTAGCAGATAGGTTGTCACCAAACTTTCTCAGTGTTGGCGCTTCCAGAGTTTCACAGGCTGGTGGCTGCTATATTTTGGTACGTTGACAACTGTGAGTATGTCTCAAATACTATACAACTTCTCTCTATCACACAACCCCAAAGTCTCTGCCCAAAATTCACACTCTCAGCTTTACACAGATATATAACTCCCCATTAAACAAATTGGGTAACTTTAATAAAATATCAATTTGAAGATACAATTTCTTTAAAGCAATGAGTCAAATAAATAGAATTCCTGAGGACCATGTGGCTCTTCTCTAATTCTCTACTCTTCTTTTGAAATACCATACTGATATTAATCACCCTAAAGCTTAACCCCATACCCCAAATCTTCCTGCTACACCCCCTCTCTTAAGAGATAGGGTCTTTTCTCTCAAGCTGCTTCCTGCACATCAAGTAGAGACATATGGTTCCTTCAGCCAAGAGCTACTTTTTCTTTATTAGCATCTTTCTGAGGTAACTGTTCTTTCTTTTTGTCAGTTATTTTATTTGTAAGGCAATGGGAACTGCTAAACCTCTTCTATCTTTTCTTAGTCACAAATCATTATTTATTCGTGTAGGAGATCACTCTCAGTCTAAATTCTCCCCTCTAGTACTCAGGTCAATAGATTTCTTGACACAATCTACTAACAGTAATTTGAGCAAAGATTTAAACTCTTTGCCAGCTTCTTTAAGCTTCCAATGCTGTTGTTTCATTTAAAGAAACCACTTAAAACAGAATATAAAATATGAATATATTTTGTAATCAATGGAGAACTGAAAACAAACAAGAAAATCAATTTATTATGTAACTATTGACCCAGGAGCCCTGGGCCTAGGTGTGCCTGGGCCTGGGGAATGTGTTTTTCATTCATAGAAAGTGGGACTACAGCATTTCATTTACCTACTTTCTGCTGTATGTAGCCTCAGAATGTGATGACTAATGAGGTAGCTTCTATAAAGCTTCAAACTTAAATAAACCCAACATTAACCAAAGATTAATGAGGAGAGATTCTCCTTTCTGTTTCTTTTTTTCTTGTCTTTATTTATATACAAATTAGAAGAAGTCTGAGTGGAAAACTGAACAGGAAGCACCCAATAACTGATAGCAAACATGTGGTGTTCCTGTTGTTGGCTACGAAAACCATCTTGATTTTCCACTGGCTCGGAAGCCATGACCTGGTCATAGATAACAAGCTTTCTCTTATGACGTGACTCTTTCTCATTTACCCCTCTGTTCTTGAACTGTGTCCCACCAAAAAGGTATGTTCAAGGCCTGGCAAATACGATCCTTTGAAGGATCTTTGAAGATGTTATTAAGATTAGGGTGGACTCTAATCCAATTTGACTGGTGTCCTTATAAAGAGAGGATATTGGACAATTGGACACAGACAGACAGGGACAGAGGGAAACATCATATGACAACTAAGGATTGAAGCTTGAGGATTGCTGGCAAGTCACTAGAAACGAAGAGGCAATCAAGGATTCTCCTCCATGGATGCCAGACTTCTAGCCTCCGGAACTATGAGATGATCCCTTTCTGTTGTTTTAAGCCACCCAGTCTGCTGTACTTTAAGACATCCTCAGGAAGCTAAGGGAGCCTCCAGTTCCAGATCTCTGCTTTACCCTAGCTTTAATGTCCAAATGTGGTAGCTAACTGGACACAAAGACTTTTTCTTGTTTAATAATGTTGAGGTCTATATAACCCATTATATAATACCTTCCCACAATAAATAAAAATATGGGACTTAAAGAAGGGGAGCTGATTCCTTAGATTGGTCATAAAACATTTACTGGAGAGATAGGTGGTAGAAACATTAAGCTGAGTCAGTTGACCCAGGTTCTGGACCTAACTCTTACACTAAGTCATGAGAAGAAGTCACTTCACTCTCCTGAGTGTCCAGCTTTCTGAAAAAGAAGGAGGTGAGACTAAATCTCAATGATTTTCCATTACTGTCATTTTACCCCAGTGTAGCCCTGTGATTAAGGGCATGACGCTAGACCTAGAGTGCTTGGGCTCAAATCCTGTGCACACACTGCCTGTGACTTTGGCCAAAGTACTTAACCTTTCTGTGCCTCCGTCTCCTCAGCTATAAAAATGGGAATAAATAACCATACCTACTTCAAAGTTTTTTTTGGTTTTTTTTTTTTTTATTAAATTAGATAATATGCTTGCTACAATGCCTTGCACATAGTAAGTACTGAGAAAATGATAGTTATTGTTATGTGGACTTTAGTATTTGATGTGCTTTATCATTATCTTCTAAAAAATGGGGGTTATGCACCTGATTAACTTAATATGGTAGTAATTCTTAAGGCTGCCATACTAATATAGGGATTTTATTCATGTTAAGTGTCTCAACATGGGAAGGCTATTAAAATATTTGAGAATGCTTCTTAAATGATTCTTACCTTTTTCCAAATTCAATTCATCATCTTGCCTGGCTTGAAAAGAATATAAGGCCTTGCAAAGACCATTGCCAAGCTCGACCACACCGAAGGCTGAAAGTTGAGTAAATTGTAATTATTAATGCTGTATCAGTAGGCAAGATGGATATGATTGGAAGCTCTTTGGTTATTTATCAATTTGGAACAGAGTTTAAATATGTTGAAATATATTTCCTCAAAAGGAAGTTTACAAGTTTATGTTATATTCAATCTTTGACTCAATAACCATTTGTAACATACCTACTAGTGTAGGAATATTATATACAAAAAAACATCATAATACAGAAAATATGTTTAGAGAAAAAGTTACTGTAGTAATAGTAATAAAGATGAAAATTATTCATTTCCCACGTGAACTTAGTGAATATCAGTTCAATAATTTGCATGGTAATTACATGTATGTTTTGGAAAACAGACACCAGTTACGTCATTCAAATATGATCTAGAGGACTAGGGGCATGTGGTTTTATCAGCATCCCTGGGTGCTTATGGAAATGCTTCTCAAGCAATGCAAGGATGGCTCTTTGTTATACTGTGTGGATCATAATGCCCTTGGCTTTATTGAAACTTTTTTTGCCAAATTGTAATCAAGAAATTATACAGTCAAGATTATGGTAACTATAGCTGGAAAATGAGGGACAATAGTATGTGTATGTGTGTGTTGAAAGGTGAAGGGCAGTGGGGTGTGGACAGACAAATGACTAAGGACAGATGGCTTAAAGGGGTGGGTAAGCAGTGAGTCTAAGCCCAATTGTGGCCCTGGAAAACCACCTGGATCACCATGTTTCTCCCAGAGGGGACAAGATTTCCACTGTAGTTTGGGTGATGCTGTGGAGACAGGTGCAAAACTCCACCCAGTGTGTGGACAGCAAATTGCAGGCTGTTTGAATGACGTAGATGTCAGTCATCTGGCATCTGAGGTACCTCATATTATAAAATATTTGACTCCAACTTCCTCCTTCCCACCTTTCACATTACATTTGCATATAAAGCTACATTTTCAAACAAATTCATCCATCTCAATGGAATTGTAGGGGTTTGAATCATGTGCCCCATAAAAGGCATGTTCAGGTCCCAACTCCTGGTCCTGGGCTGTGGACCTACTGTAAACAGAATCTCTTGAAGATGTTACAGCAGTTAAGGTGTGGCCCAACTGAATCAGGTTGGACTTTAATTCAGATTATTGAAGTCCTTTATAAGCACAATGAAATTCAGAGAGAGAGAGAGAGAGAGAGAGAGAGAGAAAGAGAAGCCATGGGGAGCAGCCAGAGCTGAAAATCAATGGTGCCCAGAAGAGAAAGGAGAAGATGCTGGCATGTGCATTGCCACGTGATGGAAAAGCCAGGGAACCCCAAAGATTGCCAGGTAGCCAAAAGACATTAACCCTGGGAGAAAGCAAGCCTTCTAGGTGCTGAAACCATAAACCAATAAATTCCTGCTGTTTAGTCAACCCATTGTGTGGTATTTGTTTTAGCAACTTGGATACTAAAACAGTTTTGTAGATTTCTTTGAGCAGATATATGTCAGTGTGGTTCTGATAATAAAATTTAAATGTGACAATGTGCTTTACCAATAGGACACATTCCTAAATAATTCTGGGCATAGGGTTACCTAAAGATGAAGAACTTGGATTGCTCTGTCCACCAGATGTCTTGCACAGAACATTCTCTAATCTCTTCTTCATGAAAGGCCGAGAGAGTTTTACATAAGTATGTGTCTGCTCCTGTTCAAATCGTTTTTAAAAAAGTAATTTTTTAATGACTTTGTCATCTCCAGCATTCCTGAAAAAATAACCCTTTCGTAGCTATTTTCCTCAAGAATTTGTTTATTAATTTGGGGGGTATAGATAAATTATTCAATACATTCTTAAAACCTGCCATAGAGCTTTCTTATTTACTGATGTCTTAATATTTTTAGAATTAGACAACTACTATACTTTATAGCCAGTGTTTGCAACTCTGACCTATACTTCTAGGCCAAATAAGAACATTCATAGCTCCTACAAATTCAACTTTAATTGGCTTCAATACAACTGAAATGATCATGACTCATTCTAAATGGCTGAGACCATTTTAGAGCTCTTGAGCAAATAGAAAGATAGTTACAGCTTCCCTCCTTCTGATATATAACAGAAAACAGCTACAAGCAATAACTACCCACATATATTCACATGCTCATCAATTCCTGAAGAGTTGTGGCACTGGGAAAATATGTGTGTGAATTTAAAAATTGTACTCATGTATTATCTACATCATGTACAATGTTAAACACAGGATAATAATGCATAGCACAATTTTGGTCTGCATGAATATAAAAACTTCAATTTAATGTAATTTTTACTATAAAAGCAAGTTTAAAAGATAAGGTATAAGAAAGAAGAGGAAGGGATTCAAGGTATTTTTAAATCCTCCTAATAATTTAGTATACAAAGAATGTATTCAATTGTGTTTAGTTCTTGCTGCTGTGCATAAATGGAATAAAAATAAGTTCATTTTAAAATGTGCAGCTAGGATTTAGGGCATATGGCACATGTAATTAATAACTGCGTATTTGCCCTGATGCTACTTTATGCCACTCCACTTAACAAGAAATGACAGCCAATCTCCAAATTTTACCTTTTCTTTCCACTTGAAGATGCAGGTGTTACAGGGATGACTGGGTTTAGGTCTTTGTTCAAGTTCTGCTAATACTGATGACAGTTTATAGAAGTTCACTTGCAAAAGATCTAGTTTCAAGCTGGTCTGTGGATACATCATTTGGCCATATGAGTAAATTTCTAGAAAATGAGGCACAACTGGGTGGGTAAAGGGAGATCAGGAGAACTTTCAAAATGACACAGAGGTCTAGAAAAGTACTCATTCAGCTCATATGAATCTGCAAAGAAAATACTGAAGAGATAAAAGATGGATGCTTTAACAGTGTAAAGGAAAGCCATGGTTGTTGAGTGTGTCCTATTCCGGACAAGAAAAGGGAAAACAGGAACTTTGATAGACATCTTACTCAGCATTTTGTGATGATGAATGGCTTCTCTCAACTTTCTACTGAGGAATGATAAAGGGAAAAATAAGGGTTAATTGTGGAAAGTGGATTTTAGGTTGGCTAAGAGGAAAGGCAATTGAGCTGTAGGAACTCAATATTGTGAACAGAATTGAACTAACATTAATAGAATAAAGTAAAATGGATGTGAGTTATTTTGAGAAGGAAGAGCAGGAGGTGGGGTCCTATATTACCCAGAAAGTTGGGGCAACACTTCTCGAAATTGGGAGCAACATTCTGGGATGAGTATAAAAATAAGGAGTAAAACTCCTTAATTTTAAAATAAGGATACACTTGAAGTCTCTGCTAGTTCTTGATTTGACCTTGAACTAGACACTTATTTACAAATTACTTTTTTGTCAGTCTGTGCTCAGGCAGGGTAAATCTAAACATTGGAAGGGTCATAGAATCCTGCTTATCCAATCTCCTGCTCCCTGTACCCCTCCCTTGTTCATTCCTCCAGCATGGGGATTCCTAACCCTAACATCCCTGCCAGGGGAGGGGCCCCAGCCATGGACTGAGCACTTCTAATGATAGGAAGGTCTCCAATCCTTGGAACAATCTACCTCATTGTGGGGCAGGCCTACCTGAAATGAAATCAAAGCTCCTCTCATACCTTCTACCAACAGACTTAGTCTACATTGGAAAGCATCATGGAGCATTTCTATTTCTTCTTCTATGTGGCACTCCTGAAGACAATATCTAATTTAAACACCCCACCCTCGGTTTCTGCAACTTTTTCTCATATGACATGCCTTGTCAACATTCTTGCTTCAAATATGGCACTTCAAGGAACAAGAGAGAATGAAATAGGGAAGAATTTAAATGAAACAATTTCGTCCTCCAAGAACCCTTTCCTGGATAACAAGAAATCTGCCAATCTCACCAGTTTCCTTGAACCCAGAGGCAAAGTGCATGTAACAAAGTGACATGGATCTGCATTAACTACATATTTGCTCCTTCATGAGATCATAAACACTGTGAGTTCAGGGATCAGGTCCTCTTGCACCTTGCCTCCTGCATAGTGTAAATCATGCTGCTGGTGTACCCAGATGATACTAATAAACACTCTGTGCTGGTCATGGCAATGACAAAATGCTGTGCGAGAACAACCAAAGAAATAAACCTACAACGCGACGTTATCATAAGATGTCCTTTATGACTTTGATAAATATAATTTGCTTTGAATTATTTGACTGAACATGTACTGTCACAGAAAATGTTCCATACCCTGTTTTATAATGTCATAAAAATGTTAGTCCAGTGTCAATGCAAGTGTGTTAGATCTATGTCCTCAAGCCTCTCTTTTCACAAGCACTCTTAGATTTGTTTCACCAACAGCAGCTCCACTACAGAAAGCCTGTGCTCAAAAAATAGACCACCTGTACTTGGCCTCAGCTGTCTACTTTCACCCAAGAACTTTTGAAATTGCCAGTTTGGGCAGAATTATTAGGCACCTAATTTCACAAGAGAGTTGAATATGCAAGGTAAGAAAAGATGGTACAATTTCTTGTATCCTTCAGAACCTTCTAAAAATACTTCTCTTCCTGAATCCTTCTCAGATTAACCCCAGTTTACTTCCAATCACTCTAATCACAGCAGAAACCCCGTAGCTTGTACTCATAAGTGATAATGCATCTTTTTTATTCTTCTATAAAATTCACAGGTTTTTTGCTAACTGCCTAATTTAACATCAGTTCCTCCAAAGCGGCTACAAAGTCCAATCTCTACAAATATCTGTGGAGCTGGTGGCTTCCAGATCCCCAGCAAAAAGGCCAGAAGGCCCATCTCCTGACCCTGTCCTCTGCTGTTACCTCCCAAAGAACCCTAAAGTAGCTCGTAGTTCCCCAGACGCTTTTGCCTCACACCCCAGACTTCCTTTATTTCCTTTCCCACTGCCACATTTTTCCTTTCTCTGTTATTCCCTGAGGACCCTCATGTCAGCTGGATTATGAGTAAACGTAGCATCTTAAATAAGATTTCGAGTTTTGAGTCCTTCCCCCTGGGACATGCACTGTGCTAGCATTTTCTGAATGCAATTTGATCCTAAATAATGATAACACCACCAACAAAAACAACCCTAGGCGGTAGGCACCAATATCCCCATTTCACAGATGGGAAAACTGAAGTTGTCCCAGGTCCTGTAAACAGCAGCGCTGCATCCCAATATCAACCTTTCTGAAGGCAGAGCAGGTACTTTGGGTCACTTTTCTTAACTGGGTTGATGTACATATGGTTACTAGCCCCTGAAGGAATGACTATTTTGGGGACTTCTATTTTAGATACAGTTCTTTTCCGAGGAGGACACCAAAGCAAACACTTCTAAGTAGCTGGATTTTTCCAGTTCCCTCAAACTTCTTGTTGAGGAGTTGACCCTAATGCTCTTTGACTAGATTGTTCTGTCACGAGAAAGGAAAGGCAAACAGAGGCTAAATGTACCTGAAAATACATATTATAAAAATAACCCTTTCATCACTAAATTTAGAAAACTGCACACTGCAAATATTTACCTCTTCCATTAGCACTGCTGTGTCTTTCTGGCTCTTTGCATCGGAGAATGAAGAGCTGCTGGCGTATGTGTTAATCATTCGATCCAGGCCTGAAAACGAAACATGCTTTCAATCATGGTTCATCCTGACCCCGTGTGACACTCAGAGGGAACCTGAACCCCAATGTGAGAGCAGTGAGGCTTCTGACATGCTGGGGGTGTTTCTGTAGGTAGCTGCTACTAAATTTCCTGAATGGGTATCCATTCATTTACCTTTACCTTTAGTGAACTGTGAGAAATGCTAGTGCTGAAAGTGTCCTGATTGATAATATCCAAGGTGAGATTTTAAATTTCTTTTTGTTGACCCATTCTGTGGTTGATACCTAACATTTAACTCAATGTTAGTCTCTTCCTCACTACAGTATTTACATTTGTAAGCATTTTGCTATCTTGGATTTCCTATTAACGATTACATTGTAATATGTTATTTTGGTCCATATAACACAAGCTATTTATACCAGAATCAAAAGTGCAGAGGGATTTTTAATTATTTGCATTGCTTTAGAGCCACTTAACATTCTAACATGGCTAACTTCTAGGTATAGGATTTAATTTGAATGGTTTTTACATCATTTAGAAAGTTGTTAGGGAGGGAGGGAGGGAAAGAAAGAGGATGAAAGAGAAAGAAATAACAAAATGCTGCATAGATTTACCAAATGAATTTTCTCTCATTCCAGCTGATTTCAGAAATACAGTAAAATGCTATTTTTCTGAAAATGTTAGTATGGTATTTATGTAGCTCTCAGAAATCGGCTAAGAATTCATTTTAATTTTTTTTTTGTCCTCTCCTTTTTAAATTTTTATTCATTCATTCAGGCTAGGTTTGATATATTGTTCTTTAAATGAGATAATCTTTGCCCCAGTTAGCAAAAGTCTAATTCTGAATGAAATTTCTGAATAAAATACTTTCCCTTTTCAGTCCAAAGTGATAATTACACACCTTCCTTGTCTCTCGAGGCTTTTTCAATATCTTTTTGCAGTCTCATCAATTTTGATTTTATTGAGGATTTTCGTCTTTCTTTATCCATTGCAATGTTAGGCTCTTCCTCCTTTTGGAAAAAAAAAAGGTGGGGGTGGAGAACTTAAACAACGAGAAAAAAAAAAAGAGTTGTTAATCCCAGTTGTACTGAGATTTTCACCAAAGACATTTAAATTTATCTTTATGGAAGAAAAAGAGTAAAGAATTAAAAAGTTAATCTATGGTTTTACACATATTGTTCTACCTGTTCTACACCTGATTAATAAGACATCTCTTTGTTCACGACTTGTAAGTACGTAGTTAAGCATTTTCTTTCCAAGAATAAAGTACTCTTGGAGGATGAACTTTATTATAGTTATTTCATAGCTTCCTGATAAGTCTATTTGTTGGAAACTTATTGCTTCCTATTTATCTTTATTCAAGCTGGAATCCTTCAACGGTCCAAATGTCAGACTATGCGTGTGCCATTAGGACACCTCAGGAGTGCTGCAATTTTATTGAGTTCTGTGATGGCTGGGTACTGGGGACACACGAGCTCAAGCACAGGCGCTCTGCCGAGAACTGGTTTATAATTGAGTTAGGCCTTGAAGCATCTCATCAAGAGAACTAGCACCCCAAGGCCACATTCACTCAACGCAGCATGGACAGTGCAGACAGGATTTCGTGGCTCGCCAAGGGCCGGGGCATTTGAAAGCGTCAAGGAGGCCAGAAGACTTAACCAGGCCTTTTGGTCAAGTGAAAGGGCGAAGGGTACCTAAGGCAGGAGAAACAGCATGAACAACGGACAGAGGGAGGGACGACTGTGTGAGTGTGTCAGGGACAATAAATAGACTAGTCGCTTGAGAAAAATCGTGGAGGAAAGTGTTGTCTAGGCAGCTTAGGCCAGATCTGAAGGCTGGAGAGGGGTTTCATGCTTCCTGCAGTGCTATGAGGAGTCATACATGGTTTCTGGGCTCTCACACTCATGATTTCAAGGGTTGAATGAAAAAAAAAATAGGATGGTAGGATTGGGGTAGGGAGGTGCCTGAGCAGGAGTATAGCAGAGGGACAGAACTCCATGGGGAAAGAGGGAAAACTAATGACTGAAGGTGGAAATGAAAAAGGCAGGACTTCTCTGATGAGGAAAGAGAAAAACTGAATATTGGTGTAGAGTTAAGTTTTCAAAAGATGGGAATGAGGAAGGGGGAAGCATGAGGACTTAGCGCAAAGGGAATAACCTCTATAAAAGTATGATACATGATAGAAATACTCTATTAACAAAGTGTGCATTAGACTTTATAAAGAGTTTCTTTATAGTCTCTACTTCATGTAATTGTTACGACTCTGTGTGATTGGTATAATTCTTATTTCTCCATGACCTCAGAGAAATAAATGATGATCCAAGACAAAACAGCTAGTGAGTGATTCCTCTGAAACCCAATTCCCCCAAATTCTCTACCATAGTCCACTCCCTCACAAGTCTGCCTATACTGAGATCCGAGCTGACTTCACAGCTCCAGGTGAGCGCTGACCAAACAGCAAGGATTCCCAATTCCAGCCCTACTTCCTTCCAGTAGGAGGAATGCAAATCACAGCCTGGTTCCCGTAGCAGTCCAAGACTGGGCTTGTTTGGGACACCTATTGTTTAACATATAATTCCAGGGATAGATTGCTACTGGGTCAACTTGAGGATGGAATATGTTACCCTCCGTTAACTTTCTTAAACTCCTTCTCTTTTAAAGGTTTCCCAGGAAGAAGGTCAATACTGGAGGAGGCATATAAAACTAGGGATACAATCTTTCAAACACAGCAGTTACAATAACCTTATACATATTTCACACTGACAACTAATTCCCTGATTTTTACATTCAGATTATTCTTCTGTATCAACTAGTTCGTGTAAAATCATGTCACTAGATAAAAGCCAGTCTACATTCTGCCAATGACTATAAAATAGGACATCAGGATGCTTTGCTTTAAGAATATTAAGAAAATTCACGCATCTTGAGACAAGTCCATTCTCTTAGTCAACAGATATGTAATGGTGAGTTCTGGTGCACTGAAGTCTCATAGAAACCTAAAATTCCCACAGGCATGTCAATAGAAGAGAAACCATTGTACCTGTTTCATTACATTTCTACAGAAGCTTAGTCAAATTTTCAAGGAGAATGACCCTTATTTTATAGACAGGGTTTTTGGTAGGGGCATTTTTATTACACTTTGTAAGAAAGTAGTAGATAAATTTTATTGTATAGTTTTCCATCTCAGGGGTCACCTATACCATTTGGAAGAGGAAAAAAAAAAGTTTTCACATGTAGTCAAATCCTTCTCTCCCCTCCCAACTCCACCTTTTTCCTACATTGAATATACATTGCTATCGCTAATGTATTTAGCTCTTGTCAGAGTGGGGTAAAAAAGATTCAATTGAAGAAATAGTTGACTAAAGTATAGGGGAAGGGAAATCCAGTCAGGATTTACTACTGAGCCCAGATATAACTGCCCCTCTCTTTCCCCCTCATCTCTTATATCCTGAACACAGGTCCTGGGATCTTGGCTTCTGCTGTTCTTTTAATCCTATAGGAGGATATGACCAGTGGGGTTGATTCTGCATATCAGAATGAATCTCCCATCCCTCAATTCTGGAGCCTAAAAGAGTGAAAAAAAAAAAAAATACAGCAAAAGGGACCAGGGAGGAGCTATCAGGAATACTTTCTGCATATTTTGGTAAGTAATGATTGGCTCCTAGAACACTAGATTTAGAGGCCAAAATCTTGGAGGCCCAATCCAGGAAGACAATTTATCCCGAGATAGGAAAGAGGCAAGATACCCGGGCTCTGACCAGGGACACGGATCATCTTTCAGCAAGGAAGGTCATTACATACTAGAATCACCCAAAATGCGCTCAGAATCAGCCTCATATAATTTGATCCAAGTTTTCCAAGAGTGGACCATGAAAAATGGAGACAATGATCCCCACCTCCTAGTATTCATGCCTTTGTGTAATCCCTTTCCCTTGAGTTTGGGCTGGACTCTTTGACTCACTTCTAATGAGTGGAATATGACAGGAGTGATGGGATGGCATTTCTGAGAGTTACAAAAAGACTGTGGCTTCCCTCTGGTGAACTAGTCTGTGCACTCCCTCTCTCATAGATCACTAGTTATGGAGGAAACAGGCTGCCATGCTGAGAGCTGCCCTATGGAGAGGACAAGATAGTAAGGAACTAATGTCTCTGGCCAACAGCCACGAGTGAGCTTGGAAACGGACGCTCCTCCAGTACAGCCTTGAGATGCCTGCAGGCCTGGTCACCACCTTAACTGCCCAAAGCCAAAGACAGCCAGCTGAGCCATGCCTGGACTCCCCACCCATGTAAACTGGGAGAAAGTAAATACCTGCTTTAAGCCATTAAGTTTTGAGGTAATTTGTTACATAGCAAAAGACAACAAATACAGGCACCGATGTACAGTGACTATTTATAGATCATGAAACATGTCTGCCTTAGTGTTAATCTTATAGAAAAGTGAGTATGAAGACAAAACCTGCTTGATTTTTTTTTCCCTTCCAGAGAAGACAGAAGACACTTACCAGTTTGTAAAACACTCACTGATTATTTATTTATTTATTTACATGAACCATGAAAAGTCAATTGTCTTCATTAAAAACTAGATGTTTCCTTTACAGTAGCTTTCAAAATGGATCTCTAGTATAGGACTAAAGTTTCCCCATTAATGCAACTTCCTTCCATTCCATACTTACAAAGTAATCGGCTAAAAGGAACTCGGATTTTTTTTCTGTTGATGAAATTGCAGTTTCTTCCATTAAAGATTGGATATCTTTTTCGATGTCTATCTTGCCGATGGCACAGTGAACCTGGGTGTGGCACTGGTGATGCCAAGGAAAGCAGAACGAGATTGCTGAATAAAAATGTCCCGCCAATTCCAAGCACACATACCAGAAATAGAGAACTCTTCACTACTCACTGTGGTCAGGGTCTGACCAAAACCAGAAACTTGGTGGTTGTACTGGTTTAAGTTATTGCATAAAAGTTGAATTCTTTCCTTCTCCAGCTCCAAGATGCTCTGAAAAGGATAGAAAAGGAGGTAAGATCACCCAGTTGTTATCACAACTGAAAGCAATCATCAAGCACGTACACACCTGAAGAAAGCCTGAATCAACTGTTGTGATAGTGCCTCTTGACTATGTCATTTCTAAATTGCAGTGGGGAGATCTCAAGAAGAGGGGTGTGATTTGGTGCACCTGTCCTATTTACCCATTTCTAGGAATGCTTTAACTCACAAACTTTGCCCAGTTTCTGTTGCTTCAAAAGGCAAGTGGGCAGATGTCATGGGTTACCTGACATTCATAGAGAAGAGGGAGGAAAGGAGAAAAGGAAGCATTTGAGAAATATCTGTGAATTCTAGTGAAGACTGGTAAAATCCTTGTCCATATCTTGAAAACGCATTCAATACCATATATTTTTAGACTCATTTATAGTGCACCCAAGGCATTCTGCTGGTCTCTGCAGGAGCAATGATGATAAAACACAAATTCTCTGCTCAAGGAGACTGACGAGAACAGAATCCTAAGTCTGATCAAAGCACAGCTGGGGCCTAAAATTAGGCCTGAGGGTCGGGGACCCGTGTTTCAAGGCAAGAACAGAGCCCGCCCATTTTGTACGGGATGACTAAAATTCCACTATTGGAGTTTCAGGACTATTGGCTAGGAAGGATAAAGAAGGAAGTCAGGGGCATCATACTTGCCTTGTTAGCTATTAACACTCCAGAAAAAATTAGTTATTAGACTCTTGCCACTTGCTTCTAGCTGAGGTCCTGACTGGCTGTTTTGAGGGAATGAAGGATGGAGAGGACCAGCTACTAGTCATGGTCTGAAAAGGCTGGGCCAAGTGAAATAAACTGGGGGATTCCTGGGCCACTTGGGGGCAGTGTGAGTGTGCAGGGTATGTGCCCAGAGGACTTTGGGCTTTGACAGAGATGGCAGGTGTTCCAGACAAAATTCTCCCAGCATGGTTTTCATAAGGACAAGACCTGGGCATTCATCCTTTTATGCAAAGAAGGCCAGGTTGATTGTGCTCATACCCAACGTCCAGCCAACCCACCTCTACCCACCAAAGTAAAGTTATAGTCTTTCACGAAGAAACCTAAGGGCAAACAGGTGCATAGCAAATTGCTATAGGGAGAAAGAAGGTGGAGCATGTCTCAAAGCCTTTGGCTGGTGTGTGTGGGGGCCCCATCCTTTCTCTTTTGGCAAACCTGAGGGGCCCCACTGGCCTGACCCAGTATGGTGGTCTTCTACCCCCTTGTGCTTAGATTGCACTCATAGTCTGTTGTTATTTCATCTATGGTACTCATTTCAATGCTGCTCATAAATACAAGTAGTAAAAGGCAGAGGCAGGCAGTAACTATGAATATCTATACTAATAATATGCAAATTTACACTTTTGTGCCAAATGTCATGACATTTGGGTGGGAAAGCCTGCAGCTCTGCTTCCCAACAGCCACCTTCTTAGAAGTGCCAGAAGATGCACAATTTTTAAGCCAATGAGAGCCAAATGACTTTGTTCCTCTTGGTAGTCTCCTGAGTCTTTCTCCAAACTTTCAGGCACCAGCCATTTGAATATGGCTGTGTGCCCTTCTGTCTCCCAGATAAAAGATTAAAGACACAGAAGACCTATCAAACATATTGCTTCTTCAAAGGACAGAAACCATATGCATCATAACAAATATGTAAAACAAAGTTGCTTGGACCTCAAATGGGACAGTCTTCAAAAAGAAAGGGTCCTTACACCATAGAAAAAGATTCAGAAAGGAGCTGTCCTAGTTTAGCTATATGAGCAAAAGACCAGAGAGAAAATAAAAGCCAGGTTTTAGGAACACGTTGTATCCCTAATGGGCAGCTGTTTCTTTACTTTAACAAGTGTTGAACCACAGCATCAATCTGAGACTAGCATAACCAGTGTCCCTCGGTGGAGACTGGTAACGTTTAACAGATTTTAATTACATTTCAGGGAAATCATTAAAACGATCTATGTTTGTTCATGAAAAGAGGCTAAGATAAATTCTACTGTGCAAAGGGGAAATCCATATCTCATTTAATGAATTATCGCTTTCTATTATCTTGCTCATTTTATATAAAACAAGTGGAAGAGAAGAAGAACCCTGGAGGACCTCAGGCTATCCTTCCGTGTTTTTACAACAGCACACAAGGAAACTGTCGTGAGAGTTTTCAAGAGATATCAAGCATAGTTAGCTTCTGTCTGGGGCCCAGGCCTCATGATAATTCATGTTCTTCATTCATTCATTTAAGTTCCTGCTGTCCTGGCCTTTTCCTGTTTCTACTACAGAGGAGCTTACAAAGTACTTTGTTTTTGCCTGAACAGCATTTGTAAAAGTGATGAAAGAAAAATGCCATGTCTAACTTTAGCATGCATCGCAATCATCTGGACCCCTTCCTAAAATCATTCGGAGGTTCTGATTTACCAGTTCTAGGGCAGGGGGTCAGGAGTTGCTTTGAGATCAACTATTGTATGGAATTTAGAAAATAAAAAGACCCACAAAGAAATAAATTTAAAAATAATTTATAATTCTTCCACCGGGAGGCGATCGCTGTTAACAGACCGCTGTATTTTAGTCCAGGTGTGTGTGTGTGTATGATTTTATTGTTCTGGTTATCTATCAAATTATTCAAATTTGTACCCTGTTTTATCACTTAACATTATAAACAAGCAGTTTTCCATGCCATTAGTCTTCCCTAACACCATTTTAATGACTCCATAATAGTCCATTGTGTGGGTGTATATTGATTCACTTAGCACCTTAATGGTGGTCATTTGGAGTTTTCCTCCCTTTTACTTTTAATATATTTTGAACAGAAATCTGTGTTTTGTTTTTCAGCTACTTCCTCAAGATAGATTTACAGATATGAGATTACCTTTCTCTACTTGGGTTCCAGGAGATAATGAAGCCCTAAAGTCCTAAGGCATCCATTGTATGTAATGAATTACCTTCTCTCCTTTGTATCTAGAATGATATTAGTCACTAGTCACTTATCCTTGAGAGAACCTAGAAAATAGTCACACACATCATTCATTTGCTAGGTTTTGTGGTTCAGAGGAAGAACACAAGTTGAGAAAGTGAATGTTTTTAACTTAAAATCCTTTAGCAAGTACTATCAATACCAAGCATTTGATGCTTAGCAGTGTGGTTATTATTTTTAAAAAATATGTTATAGCTTATTTTTACCAACTGGATTTTTCATTTTGAAAGGTAGGAAATGTGGCTTGAACATAATTAAGTAATGGAATAATGAGACTAATTTTAACATGTGGTTTGTGGAATTGGTGTCCTTGCTTAATAGCTACACTTGAGACTTTAAAATATTTCTCACAGCATCTGATAAAGTGCCTTGAACAGAATTCAATGAATGTGTGCACTAAAACAATTTGTAAATTCAACCTGGAGAGTGAAAAGGGGTAATAGGATCATAAAATGAATTCTTATATTTGACTTTAACAGAAGAATGATGGGAAAATGGAGAAAAAATGAAACTGAGGAATCCTAGTTGTCCTATTTCTACCTGTCACATTTACAATGAAATTTCCCTTTAACTTAATCTACATTTGTTACATGTCTTTGTGGATCTAATATTTTACCCTTGAGTTTATAAATACAGAAGCTATAGAATATATAGAGTAATATGTGAGTCATGACATATTGTTATAGATTGAGTGTATATAAGATGAGGAAATACAAAATCATTTTTGGGGATTAGGGAGAAGCAAGAAGGACTTGAAAGAAGATGTCTCAAGTTGGGTCTAATGGGCTTGGGCTGGCAAAAGAGAGCTCAAAAGAAGGTGGTGTAAGAGGAAATGGGCAAATTGAGAGGGAGAGGGAGTGAAAAGCTGGTGGCCTACTGCATAGTTGTAGAATAAACCAGGATACTGGAGGGGTGAAAGGAAATCCTACTTTTCCTTAAGGCAGTTATGACTTTGAGTAGATACTCTACACTTTTGGGTTCTAATAAAAAAAGCCTAGGGCTTAAATATTTTTAAAGCTAAGTTGAAAGGAGGTTTTTGAAATGTAAATAAAATGTAAATAAATGTGCATCTTTCACAACCAGGAAGACTTTAAGGGAAGGAGATCATTTCCATGATGCTTTAATACAGAAGGTGGGACTCCTGAAAGGGTAGCTAGGAGGTGTAGGAGGACTGAAAAGAAGAAAAGGAAGGAGAGACCTAGTAAAAAACTTTTGATGGTAAGGATGGTACTAACGATTTCTAAGGCCAGCTAGATGTCAGCACATCATACCCATTACATCCCTGAATCCCGGCAGCCATACCAGGTAAGAACCATATTGAAATCATAGGCAAGAGAGCCGAGAATCCTAACTAAAAATCAAGATTCAGGCCAAAACCTGCTGCTTATCAGAATTTCTTCCTCTACCATTATTAAAACTCTTTCCCAAGCTTGTTTTACAGGTGGTCAAACTTAGCCTCAGTCAAACTCAGCTGCCAATGGAGCACATGCCAACATAGACACATTATACTCTTGCCCCTTAATGACTCCTGGCACACTAGGAACAAAAATCGCCTTCCTTGGAACCAGGATTATGGAATGAGGAGTCGTCAGAAGCAAATGAAATGTGAGGGTCCCTCAAAAGGAAGAGATGTTACAGCCAGCTGGCATATTTCTACCATATATAGATAGTCCTATAAACAGTCAATCAGAATACGCTAACCTGAATATCCACCACTGTCCCCATCTCCCTTTGTTTCCATCCAATAAATCTCCTTTAGTTTGGGGAGACAGATTTGAGTTTGCCTCCTGTCTCCTTGCTAGCTGATATCACAATAAAACTCTCTTTTCTCAAAATCCCGGTGTCACAATATTGGACACCAGGATTCTGTGCAAATCAGGCAGCAAGCCTATTGCTTGGTAACAATTTGGGGGCCCAGATGGGACTGTGAGGTTTCAGAGCCTGTGCTCTGCAGTTCCCAGTGAGGTGCATGGACCCTCCTTAAGTGGCACCACCTGGACCAGTTTGTCTGGAGGCTCATTGATTGGGGCCCTCACTGCTCCAGCCCAGTGCTCCAGGCTCCTTGATGCTACATTTTAATGTTGGCTCTGGCAGCAGACATTTCCTGGGTGAGTAATCTTGTGGGACTTCTAGTCTCTTTTGTCTGTGTTCCATAGGATTGTGGATATGGGTCTACCCTTTAGGGTAAGGTCTGCCTTGGGAGTCCGAAGAGTAAAAGACAATATAGGAGAATTTAGTTGCAGAAGGTACTCATGAGGATCTGGCTTACTGGATTATTGGATTAAAAAAAATTGTTTTGGAATTGGAAATTTCAATGGTAATTTTAGTGTGGTTTTAAAGAGAGTTTCTATTCTGGCTGTGAGCAATAGAGATTCCCTTCAGTGGGCATGGGTTGGGCAGGTAAATGCTACTAGAGCACCCTCCACCTTTTCATGAAAAGCCTCGGCTTCTGAAGACAAAGTCTCCTGTGCTAGGATAAGGCGGCCACGGACAGGCAAGATTGGTGATAGGCCACTTGCCACCCTTAAGACAATATCCGTGCAACTAGGGATAAGTGGCCACAGGTTGGACAACTAGAGCACAGGCTGTCCAGCAGGTAAGAGAAGCATCCCGTGTAAGACACACTTAAAACCCTAGTGCAGACCCCTGGATCGTCCCCTCAGGGTGAAGGTTGTTTGTTATTGCTCACAGATAGAATTATCATCATGGGTAATGCTAATAGCTTATCAGACTGTAGTCCTTTGGGATGTATTTTACACAATTGGTTTATGTTCAGCTGTAAGCCTATGAGGAAGAAAAAGCTGGTCTTCTTTTGTAATACAGCCTGGCCCCAACATAAATCAGAGTCAGAGGAACATTGGCTGGAGAATGGATCTTTACATTATAACATTATCCTGCAATTAGATTTGTTTTGCAAAAGGAAAGAGAAATGGGATGAGATCCCATATGTTCAGCCTTTTATGCTTTTGTATCAAAATAAGATCTTGCAGAAAAGTGTAAAATTATGGTTCAGAGGGAAGGGACTCAGTCAAAACAGGCTAAATCTGAGTTACCAGATTCTGCTAAATCTCCAATTAAACCTGTATTGCTTGATTCCAAATGAGACGGTGATTACTCCTATTGCACCTGGTGCCTCCTTCAGCAACTCCACCATATGTAAGGGAAGCTGAAATGAGACATGAGGGGGAATCCACGAATCCTCCAGAGGTCACTGATTCAGCCTTATACCCTTCATTGCCTACTAGTCCAGAAGGAACAGTCCTAGCCTAGCCCACACCTGACAGGGTACCCAATCTGGCCTGGGGAGTGCTCAATCCCAGGCAAGGCAATTCCCACTCAGACAAGTCCCTGCAGGGCTGGATGATGAAGGCCATCCTAGAGGTTTATATGTGTCCCTTCTCCCTTCTCCACTTCTGACCTATATAATTGGAAAAATAATGTGCCTTCCTAAGGCGAGGACCCTAAAAAGATGGAGTCTCTTTACTTACATTTTTGCTACTTATAACCCCACCTGGATGGACATTCAGGTCCTTCTAAATACCCTCGTCACCCCCGAGGAACACAGGATTTTTTTTTTAAATAAAACTTTATTGAAGTATATCATTCATACATGAGCATACATAAACAATACATGTATAGTAAAATTAGTGAAATTGCAAAACAAACATGCATATCATACAAGGCTCCCATACATCACCCTACCACCAACACCTTGCATTGTTGTGAAACATTTGTTACAAACTATGAAAGAGCATTGTCAAAATATTACTACTAACTACAGTCCATATCTCATGTTTGGTGTATTTTTCCCCAACCTACCCAATTATTAACACCCTGTATTAGTATTTGTGATGGTTAGGCTAATGTGTCAACTCGGCAAGGTAATTGTGTCCAGGTGTTTGGCCAAGCAAGCACTGGGCTAATTGTAATACAAGAGCATTTATGGACTTCAGTCACAGTAAGTTCACTGCGTGGATGGCTGATTACATCTGCATCAATCAGGAAGATTGCATCAGCAGTGGATGGTGCTTTTATCCAATCAGTTGAATGCCTTAAAAGGGGAAGTGATTTCAACATTCAGAGAGAATTTCCCAGCTCATCTTTGGACAGCCACCTTCTCCCAGAAACTCATCAAGGACCTTTCATTGGACTTTCATCGGAGCCCCTGGTTTGCAGCCTGCCTGCAGAACCTTGACTTGTGCATCCCCACGGTCGCATGAGAGACTCTTATAAAATCTCACGTTATTGACAGATATCTCCTGTTGATTCTGTTTCCCGAGAGAACCCTGACTAATACAGTATTATATATTTGTTATCCTTCAGGAGAAAACGTTCTCATATTTGTCCTGCTAACCACAGTCCATTATCCACCACAGGATTCCCTGTGCTATACAGCCCCATGCTATACAATCCATCCAAAGTGTACATTCAGTGGCTCTCATTTTCATCACAGAGTTGAGCTATCATCACCTCAGTCAACTTTAGAACGTTTTCACTACAACACAAGATGGCTTTTGAAAATGTCCACCAGGAGGCTGATAGACTGCATGAATTGCAACCCAATACTCTGATTCATACATCAGCAGCATTAGCCAGCGCAGGGGCGGAGCCTGGATGGGACCCAAATGAGCTCAGGGACTAAGACAAATTAGACCATTATAAAGGGTACAACATAGTAGGGACGCAAAAGGGAGTCCCAAGGCCAAAGAGTTTTTAAATGGTTCAGGAAATACAGCAAGGGCCTAAAGAACACGAGTCCGCTTTTCTCGAAAGAGTGCTTGAGGCATATAGGCGATACACTGCCTGGACCCGGGGCCCCCAGATGATGAGACCAGTCAGTATGACCTCCATCAATCAAAGTGCTCCAGATACAAGAAAAAAAACTACAAAAATTGTAGGGGAGATTAGTTAGTTGAAATTGCTTTCAAAGTCTACGATAATAGAGAACAGATCCAGGAAAAGCAAATGAGCTGCCAAGCTGCTTGGCAGCTGCAGTCATAAACCGCAACCTGCCAGGACCGAGGAAAAACCTCTATGAGTGAAGATATACGATGGTGGATAAGATCCCTGGGCCTCCCACCACTAACCAAAAAAGCCACCCCTCCCTCCCCCAGGGCCAGACAGTGCACCTATTGCAAACAAGAGGGGCACTGAAAACGGGAGTGCCTAAACCGCCTAAAGTGGGTGGAACCAAGAATTGCTAGCAAGTCAGCCCAGCAAGTGCCCCAGCTCACTGCGGGTGGAGCCACGAGGGCTGGCAGGGCTGGGAGGAGCCTTTCAACCCCACTGCCCACATCAACATTTCCCACGAGAAGCCCTGGATAACTGTGACGGTGGGAAAGAAACCTATGGACTTTCTAGTAGATACTGGAGCTCCTTACTCTGTTTTAAATGAAAAAGGTGCTCTCTCTCCGAAGACGGTGGCTATTACTGGGCTTGGAGCTTGTGGCCTTTCCTACAGCCCCTTGATTGTCAACTAAGGGACACCAATTTAAAGCACAGCTTCCTTTATATGCCTGAATGCCCTATGCTGCTGCTAGGACAGGATCTATTAACCAAACTAAACACTCAGGTGACTTTCTCTTCAGAAAGAATAAACGTTGAGGTTCCTTCCGATCAAGCATGCACTCTTCCAGCTGCCTTACTACACTTAGATGGAGAGATCTGACTTGAGGTCCCAAAAGATATTCTCCTGAAAGTAAGGCCAGAGGTATGGGCCGATGGGATGCCAGAGAGAGGCAGAACTGCTGAACTGATCAAGGTAAAAACTCACCCAAGATAAAAACCCACCATTTAAAGCAGTACCCCTTGACAAAAGAGGACAGGGAAGGCATAGAGTCCTTAATAGAAGTTTTTCTCCACTATCAGTTAATTCGACCTTGCTGATCTCCATACAATACTCCTATTTTGCCCGTTCAGAAGCCCAGTACTAATGAGTACAGATTCGTGCAGGACTTAAGGGCAATTAATCAAATAGTAGAAGACATTCACCCAGTAGTACCAAACCCTTACAAGCTACTTACCACCTTATCTGTTGGTTCACAGTATTGGACTTAAAAGATACCTTCTACTGTGTGCCTCTGAGCCCAGAATCCCAAGAGCTATTTGCTTTCAAATGGGAGGATTCCAAAACCAATGTAAAGCAACAATATTGCTGGATTGTGCTCCCACGGGGACTTAAAAATTCCCCCCACTCTTTGGAGAAACGCTAGCTGGGGTTGTAAGAGAGCTTCAGCTCTAAGAAGGAATTGTACGGCAATATATAGACGATATCCTGATTGCCAGTACCGCCAAGGAAGCTTCAGATCAGAATACTGTCCAAACTCTGAACTTCCTGGCTGACGGAGGATACAAGGTCTCCATGAAAATAGCCCAAATCTCATAGCCTTCTGTGAAATATCTAGGATCTCTCCAGTCAGGAGAGAAGCTTTTAGCTAGAGTGCCTGTATCAACCATTAGGAGGCGGCTCCAAGGGTTCCTAGGAATGGCCGGATTTTGCTGTATTTGGATTCCAAATTTTGGATTTATAGCCTAACCTCTATACGAGGCCCTTAAAGGAAAAGATAATGAGCCCTTAAATTGGACTGCTGAATGCCAGCAGGCATTTCATGCTCTTAAGGGAAAACTTTTAACAGCACCAGCACGTGGCCTCCCAGACATAAGAAAATGTTTTGATCTATTTGTGCAAGAGCAGCAGGAAATAAGCTTTGCTGTCTGAAACAAAATTTAGGCAGAACATGGAGGCCTGTTGCCTACTTTTCTAAACAATTAGATATTGTGACCCAAGAATGGCCAGTAAGCCTCTGAGCAGTGGCTGCCACTTGCGACCTGCTGTGGGAAGCTGAAAAATTTACTTTGGGACAACCAAACACAGTATGCCCCCCTCACTCTGTAATACCTCTCCTTGAACTTCTGGGAGGCTAGACAAGTACGAGGCCATAC